>JARFJB010002055.1:50000-232500 GCA_036346205.1 Vesta saturnalis
GCACACGCACACGCACACGCACGCACACTCGCACACACACCGAGTAACGGTACTACTATTCGACATTATATGGTATACTTAACAATTGTCCACTCTCTATTTAAGTTTATGGGTTAGTTACAGTTACATTTCAATTGTCGTTGAATTAAATTTTTGTTGTTTTACAGTTTAATTAGTAACTTGAATTGTGACTTATAATTTAATTTACAACGTAAATTAAAAAATATTGGATTCGATTGATTGTGATTCAATATTATTATTAGCTTCCTCCGTCGATTATGTAACTTAATTTTTATTTTGGGGTAATTTATCCGTTAACCATTTCTTCTTCAAATTCTTGAAGGTCTTCTTCCGTTGTAAATAATTCTGTGTAATACATGTTGCGGTAACTGTGAAATGCTAAGCCCCACTTTGGACTTGCAGCTAAACCTCGCCTCATATGGAGACTGTTTTATCCCTTGATGGTAAGTGCGATTTGTCATAAGCTGTATGAATCGGAGACCTTCAGTCCAGTTCTCTGTTTTTTCTGTTTTCATCCAAGAAATAAGCATGTTTTGGACTGCTTGATTCGTGCGCTCAGCCAGGCTTTGACTTTGGCTATGCCGGGGTTTTCCTTGCACTATTTCCAATTCAGGCCACATTGCTGTTGGTTCATTAATAATTTTATTCACGAATTCATGTCCGTTGTCGGACTGGAGTACGCTTGGTGCTCCTATTGTTGTGAAAATGCCCATGCTACTTCTTTTGCAGTTTTAGTTTTTAGAGTTCGTAAAATAATAAACTTCGTTAAGCGATCTTGGTAGTTCATTATGTACTTGAAGCCTCCATCAGCGTTGCTTTGCATGTCTATAAGATCTACTGGACAGCGTGAATTAAATTCTTTAAAAATTAAAAGTTTGACTACTAATACTTTCTTATGTAACGAATACTTTAACTGACACTGTTTACATAATGTTAAATATCTTGTAATTAATTCTTTAGTCATAGTTTTGTACTTACGAAGAAGTGCCATCTCCATTTTTGTGCAACCACCATGACCGATATTTATATGCGTCTCATGAATAACGTCATACGTTTCTTCAACGCACAAATAATAAAGAACAGAAACACCTTCTTTTTTAAACGTCAACTACAGAAATTATGTCAAGCGTTTTCAATCTTCGATAATCAATAGTATCCTTTTTAATTTTCAATTTTACTTTCTTTACCTCCTTTGTAATGCTTTCATATTTTCCCTCGTAAATAAATTACAATTTTCACCTTTTTTACTAACTAAATCTGTCAGATATTTGATAAACTTTACTCGCGTATGACAAACATTTGTACTCGCACTACTAACGTTCACCGATTCATCCATTGTCTATCACCCGTCACAAACAATATTTATTGTGGGTTAAACAAACAAGCATTTTCTAACCATGATGTGATAGGATAAGTGTAGCAACTTCAAAGTGCGCAGTAGCCACCAATCAGAAAGCTGTCCAAAATACAAACATGTCCAAATCATAACATAGCATAACCTAAAAATGCCAAAGCATTACGTTACATTTTGTGGACCTGCTATGCCAACGTGCTGCATTGTAAATTGCAAAAATTATACACTATATAATGGTACGTGAGACATTAAATGCTTTACTTTTCCAAAAGATAAAGCTGTTCATTTAACCATTCACTTTTGTGGCGAGGTGCCTGCAAGCTTAAAATTTTCAAGTTTCATATAGACCCACAAGACTGGAATACGGAAGCGTTGCTTTTTTGGGCATCTAAGTTAATTTATGATGATTACAATTTTGTATTATGTATTATACATTTGCATTTGAATATGGTGCTACATTCTGGACAAAACCTTGATTGGCTGTCTATTCTTCTTCCGTCGGCCATTATGCCCGTTGTTACACCTATCTTATTACATCATGGTTCTAACATGTCTATTGGCGTACAGTGATTACAAGCCAAATCGGACCTAGGCCATACTGTGCCACAGCCACTTCGCGTGTTGGCCAGCAACGTCTGCCAAAGCGCGAAGAGTCCCGCAGTGTGCGACGTGATATATATATATATATATATATATATATATATATATATATATATATATATATATATATATATATATATATATATACAGGGTGTGGCGCGAAGAGCTTTGATTAATAGTAATGGCGGATACAGTTAAGTTAAAAGATCTGAAATTACGAATCTGTAGGGTTTGGATGATGCTGAGTTCAGATATAACATTGTCCTGAATGTGGCGCTTCCGGTTATACCGGAAGTAGACGTCAACTTTGTTATTTTAAATGGAACCTAATACTTTTTATTTCATTTTAGAATTCTACATGAAATTCTAGATAAAATTTGTGCACAATGTGCTATACCAAAAATAAAACATTTTCGAAATATTTCGATCTTTTTCAAAATTTTGAAAAAATCCTAGTCCTCATTGAATAACGATATCTCCATTAATAACGAAGCTAGTCACGTGAAATTGTAACCAATAAACAACAAGCGCTTGCCCGTTAATTCCATATATCCATCTCATTGATATTATATACAGGGTGTTTTAAACTTAGCCGCCAACATGCGCAATTTAAATCATTTGTAAGTTTTTTACTTTAAATAGAACACACTGTACTTTATTACATTTTCCGCTGTATTTCTTTAACCCAATTCGTTTGGTATCAGTATTCCCTATACCTAAATCCTACCACTTTTCAGATATTTCATTATCTTAGTTAAAACATAACAACACTTAATTATTTCAACATTAATAACGGGTAGGCCATGATTTTCATTATTTAATGTGATATTTTGTTATTTTTTCATAAGTTATTAATTCTGAAAAGTAATCAATAGCCTGAAGGGGTTATTAATTGTGGATATCATTAAAATCGTTTGCTAGGTATTTCATATTAATTTAATTCGATAACTTACAAATACAAATAACTAAATGTAATATTAAACAAATAAATTTTTATAATAAGTGTTAAAAATTAGCACCATCTACTTCTAAACGTTTATGAATCCTTTTCATTAAGTTATGTCGTGCAATTCTGGAAATATGGTCGGGTGTTAGAGAATTAAAAGCAAGTAAGACTCTAGCGTCATACCTTCCCTTGTAACAGGTTTGGAAAGTATCTGATTTTTAATGTAACTCCAAATACCAAAATCTAGAGGAGCCAAATCAGGAGAGGGAGCTGGCCAACGAAACGGATCCTGATTGGTAATCCATCTATCGCCAAACATGTCGTAAAGATGCTGAGCAACAGGCCCAAAGTTATGAGTAGGTGCTCCATCTTGCTGATACCAAGCTGAAGCCGCCTCTCCATTTCTTAAAGCATGTAACGCCGGTAGTATGGCTTCTTCTAAACTGTGGCAATATCTTGTACCATTTAAACTCTCATCATAAAATTTTAATGCTAAAATTGTATCGTATTTTATTGCACAAAAAAACAATAAAACTCCAACTATCTTGGAAATAACTTTCTCTACTAACATGTGGATTTTCATTAGACCAAAAAGGGGAATTATGTCGTTTAAATAATCCATTTTTGCTAAACTTTATTAACACCATTTAACTTTTTTTATGAAGTTTTCATCGTCTTGGGCCTTCATTAAAAACTATTCACAGAATTCTACCCTCGAAGAAAATCACCTAATTGTAAGTGTTGCACCAAATGATATGAAAATGGTTTCCATTTGTTTTTTTTTTAATGCGATGAATTATTCTCGTCGGCAAAGTAGATCTCTCTCACAATATATAAATATATATATATATATATATATATATATATATATATATATATATATATATTTTATTTAAAATTAACTTTTAAAGTACATACAGTAAAAGATTAACACGAGTAGGACTTGAACCCACGACCTTCACATTGCTGGAGTGGGGCTCTTCCATCTGAGCTATCGAGGAAGCAAGTCACAATCGATTCAAACTTGCGTGCGTGCGTGCGTGCGTGTGTGTGTGTGTGTGTATATACATATGACATTAAATATCAAAGCTTATCAAATTACACACACACAATGTTTTCTTTATTTTTGCTAACCAGCAACACATATAATCCTTCATACTAACGGGTGCACAGCCTATATCTTGATATGCGCTTAATATTACGTATATTATCGAATTGCACCGAAGTGTTTGTATTAATGTGATTATACCCCAACGACAGGTGTAGGGTCGAAATTGTTAATGATAAAGTGTATCTGACCTTATAATCGGTGACCCAGCAATTCGGTATCAATAGTAGACGACGATAACAGCCTTGAATGTGGATGAGTTTAGACAAGGTTTTATTAGATTAGCTGAGAGGTCTAAAATAGTTACATCTATTAGAAAATTATGAAATGGAAAATTAACATATTAACGTAGGGTAGCAGGCGACCTACTGTGAAATGCCTTTCATAAAAATCCAGAAATCCGTAATAAATAGAATAATTGCGCCCAAAACTATATCCAGCAGCAGTTTTATTAAATAATTACGATAAATTAGTGTAAGATCCCATATATTTGGAATTAGAAAATTATTCACTAACCATCAACATGGCATATTTTATACCTCTGAACGTTTTCGGTCAATTTTCCGTATCAATATTTGGTTTTGATTAGTGAATAAAATAATATTTAAATAGTGAATTTAAAAGCTATGTAGGTGTTTGCACTATGTATTTGTCAATATTTAAATGTAGATTTCTAAAATTATGTTTAAAACTATGAATAAATGATTCATTTGTGATTAATAGTATCAATGAAATTTGTGCACGTAAATTGTTTTTAAGCGGCCAAAAAAATTGTGCTAAAAATTGTTTATTTACAAAAAAAAAGGAAATTTATTTTCAATTGTTTCGCTTATTGTTACAGTTTGTAGGTTAACTGATTATATTTTAAGTATATACTATGACTATAATACCATATGATTCAAATTGTAACATTAGAAGCACTTGAATACCATAATAAAATGTCTGTAAAGTGTAGGTGTTAATATTTTTTTTATCTAAAAACTTAATCGATTAATATTCTTACTGTCTACTGCTTTTTTTAAGTCGATAAAGAAGAAAACTGCAATTATCTTCAATAAGGCGCACGGTTGCATTAAATTTAAACTGATTACTCCCGTGTTATTTGGGTGGCATAATACTAGTATATTATTTGTTAGAGATTATTCCATTCATTTCCATAAAAAGAAATTTTTTTACCAAAAATAATAAAAAGACTAATTCTTGGTTAACACATTTTTGGTTGGGTCGTGGCACACGGTTATAGTTAAGTGTCCCATCTAGGAGGGACAATCATACTAATAGATATAACATAATTCATTACGTCTTGGATTCTCTCGCAAGCGCCTAACTACCCTTTTTTGGTGTGCGATTGTGTTTTCTGTTGAGATCAAAGAAATATTTGTCATTTAATAGGTTATTTGCTACTATTATCAGTAGAAGGGCTCCGCAGCGCATGCTTCAATGGACCTCCAAGTGACGCCATGGAGAAGTCGAATCGATCCTGATGTTATCTGCAAACAACCTCAAGTGGCCCCTGAGAGGTCGGCGCATTTACCCGGCGTAGTTTTTAGTTCCAGCCCCTGGAGGGTAGTCGTCCGCAGACACTTTTAATTTATCTTGCTTCATCTTAGTCCATCTTAACTGCCGGATTCTTTTCAGGCGCCAATTTCAACCCCTTGATAACGTATTTATGTTTGTCACACCGTAATTAGGGCTGTTTTGGCAGTATTAATAACTTTTTTGATAGTCCAGTTTTGGAGGGCAGGCAGCCGAAGATACGCAAACTGGCATCTGATTGATCGTGCGAACAGATTTTAACCCAATTTTAAGTCCTAAAGTAATATAGAAATAAATTCAAGATAAAGTACTTAAGTTGCGTTGAATTTTATAATGAAAACGTCACACAGCACAACTATAAAGGAAATGAAAAGGTAGCGTGTTTCATTCCTTCCACAAAAAGGAAAGCGGGTGACTTGATTAAGGATAGGTGCGGTCGGGGTGGGACCGCAAAAAACGCAGTTAGGGTTTTGAGGCGGAAGGTACTAACCCCAGCATTCGCCTAAACAGCCGCATATGATGATATTATCATGTCGCTATACGTGTATCAGGAAAACCCCCTGAGAGAACCTCATCCAGAGTAGACCGTAACCGGAATCAATCCCATAATATCCCTAATGCTAAGCAGGTTGTGTTACCACAGTTTGGTGAACAACTAGAAAATCTTATCATTATACAAAAAGAAATGAACAGTTTTTAAGATACAACGGTCGCTGACACACGCCCGTATAACAATAGCTGTAAAATAATAACAATTGCTATCTAAACGTTTAAAACAATAAAAAGTATACCTTCAAACAAACGATTTTAATCTGAAACGATAAGTATTTTTGATCATGGCTAAAAATCTTGAAACTTTACACTTACACACTCACATAACAGCCTTACCTATAATAGTAATACATACTTTCTATAGGATTTACGCTTCATATTAATATTGCCCAATTCATTCTGATTATTTATTTTGTTGTTTATATCAACTTTATTAATTAAACAATCTCGGAAGCAAGTAATACACAAAACACACATTGACTACATTTACTGCTACCTCAGTAGGCGTAACGTGATTAATGATCTTCACTTCACGTATTTCAATTCAAATATATCACATCTACCCATACATATACAGAAATGCCTTTGAAAAGATTGCAACACTGTTGGAGACTAAACGTCACCCCAGTATCTGATAATATACAGTTTTTTGATGAACAGCATACTATTCGTGTACCCGCATATATGATTCCAAAAATTACAAAGATTGCTTCCCACTCAAGAAATCTGTATTCCGATGATTCCACTCAGCCTCCTTTGGTTTTACCCCAATTGTGGGGGACCACCCGGATGACAGGTTCCACATACCGGTGGTAACAACATACCTTGTATCGGTATATATCGGGTGATTCTAAATTGATGCGAAATATTTTACAGGGTGATTTTTCAACAAAACTTTTTAATGGGTGTACATTTTCCTATATATGAGACATTAATTTAGAAACACGTATTCAAACTGCAACTTTTTTATGTCTGGAATATTCCTCGTAAAATTGTTAGTTTAATCACAAAAAAAATGTTACTCATTCCTTTTTCACATAAATTAGGAGGGCTTACTGTTTGTTAAAAAAAATGAAGTCAATTAAAATTTCACTTTTTCTTATATGTTGTTAACATAATCTCAACATTAAATTTCATTTTTGGTTTTGGAGATATGTAGATTTATAACTTGTTTAGTCATTATAATTATGGGCATTTTTTCTATTTAAACCTAGTTTTTTTTTTAATAATAACCTTATGAATATTCTATATGTAATTAACGCAATGAATACACTATCATGAACTATCTCATAATTATTTTACAGAAATATGACTGTGTATAAGTATGTTAATAGTGTAATTGTTTAGGACCATAATAAGAAATATGCATAAATTAATACAAAATTTGGTTTACACGCATTATAAGTAAACATAAATCACACGTTTCCTAACCAATTATTTTGTATAACACATAATATTAATAAAATAATGTGTTTATTTCTTTAATTCTTATAATGCATTATTTTGTATTTTGAACATTCTAAGCACTAAATTATTAAAGGCAAAACGCAAAAATTAAAAAAAAAAACAGCGCAAAAAAATTTTTGTCATGGGAGTGGAAAGGTTTGTAACCGCTTGTGTAGCCGATATAATAAACAAAATAATCTTGTTAAACTACAAATCAATTTAAAAAATAAAAATTATCTATTATGTAACTAGAATTCGATATTTGTGAACAAGAGGCCTTATTTATACACAAAACTATTTTTTTCTATTTGACAATGTAGTCGACGGGTTTAAATTTTTTATACAGCGTGTCTCCAAAAGGTGCGGAAAAAATGCTAAAATATGACGACCTAAGATGACTTACCTCAGTCCAAAAGTGGTTGATTTCGGAGATACAGAGCGTCGAAAGTTCAATTTGGATTTAGTTTTCCATAAATAATTTTTGTAATAATTAGTATATTGCCACAATGTTCGGGGGTGGGGTTTGCGGGGTGGAAAATTAAAACCTCTCATTTTCAATGTAAAATTTAGAGGGTGCCACCTGCGGTACTTTGCATACATTTAAAACGAAATAACTTTTTTGAACCACAATGTAGTTAACTATTAAGTAAAAATTCTTATTCTCCAACGTCTTTATCCAATTTAATTTTTACGGCGTATTAATCTTCGTACATACGAAATTGGAGGTAATTTTTAACATTTGTTGTCAGCATTTTTTTTCATTAACTTTTTGTTGTTGATAAATTTATTAACTGTTTTTACACAAGAATAAGATTATAATACATTTAACTTGTTATTGTAACTTTTGATGTTATTCCTGAGGCAAAGCAATGCAATGCAATGTGAGTTTGAGTAAGAAATCAAAACTTTAAATCCAGATATCTCAGAAACGGTTGCTCAAATCAACCCTTACCAGGTATACATTTTTTAGTTGAAAGACGTAGGAGAACAAGAATTTTTATTTAAACGTTAAATACATTGTGGCTCGAAAAAAGTTACTTCGGTTTAAATGTATGCAAAGTACCGCCCTCTAAATTTTACATTAAAAATGAGCGCAGATTTTAATTATACACCGCGTAAAAACCCCCCTATGAAAAACTAAAAACTAAATACAAATTGAACATTTGACACTGTATCTCCGAAATCAACTACTTTTGGACCGAGGTAGGTCTGGTTAGATCTTCATATTTTAGCGTCAGGAATATCTGGCAGAATTTTTCCGCACCTGTTAAAGATACCCTGTATAATTCATACTTCTGATTATAACTGCATAGATATTGTTGCAGCAATTAGTATACAGGTCTAATTTTTTTTTCTTTCTTTTTACAATTCACCACTGACAACTTTAACGAAAACACATGCCATGATTTACATAATGAAGACAATGAACTTTATTTCATTTATACTAAATCAAATTGGTATGTTCATTCATATCTCTAATTATAACTGCATAGATTAGGACAGTAGTATCTATGATAGACATCACACTGCACGTACGCTCAGTTACTTCGATCATATACACACAAGTGTGATGAAACAAAATTAGAAAAGACCTTTTGCACTTCTTTTTTGTTCTAGATTGCAAATTTTTTGAGTTATGTGCTCTAAACACGTTTCTGGCCAGCAACCTTGAGCAAGTGTGACCTCGCAGTAATGTCATCTTTCACTTTATGTAACCATCAATAGGTATGATATGCGAATGTGGGTCTTTAAAGAGATAGAGCATACGTATAGCCTTGCTAATACCGACCTTTGGAATTGTGGGACCTTAGGAATATGGAACCTTTAAATGCACAACCTTGGACATGTGTTGTTCCAGAACTCTCAAAATTACCTACTTACACAATTATTAAGCACACACATACTCACACACACACACACACACACACACACACACACACACACACACACACACACACACACACACACACGCACACGAACACGCACACGCACACGCACACCACACACACCACACCACACGCACACGCACACCACACAGCACACGCACACGCACACGACACGCACACGCACGCACGCACACACGAGCACGAGCACGCAAACGCGCACGCGCCCGCGCACACTCATAGGCACACGCACAGCACACGCACACGCACAGCACAGGCACACACGCACACGCACAGCGCACGCACACGCACACCACACACACACACACACACACACACACCACACACACACACACACACACACACACACACACACACACACACACACACACACACACACACACACACACACACACAACACACACACACACACACACACACACACACACACACACACAACACACAACACACACACACACACACACACACAAACACACACACACGCATACACACACAGACACTCGAACGCACACACATGTACGCACGCATGCACTTACGCACGAACGCACGCACACACACACACACACACACACACACACACACACACACACACACACACACACACACACACATACACGAGCACGCACGCACGCATGCACTCAAGCACGCACACACACACAGACAAAGTGCGATCGTGGTTTTGAGTTTTCCTATATGTTAGTTCAATACGAGGTTGTAGCGACTAAATTGCATACATTTAAATATTAAACCTAAGCAGCTAAAGCTTTACAATGATAGAAAGGCAACAAACTTTACGGATCGTGGGGATCGTATTTTTTCACCCCTGTGGCTTCTTTTCGGGGGCCATTTTCAACCCTTGATCGAATTTTTATACTAATTAGAGCCATTTGGTTGTATTAAGAACCTTTTTATCAGTTCACTCCTTTTTATGGCTTCTTTTCGGGGGCCATTTTCAGCCCCTTGATGGAATTTTCACACTAATTTGGTTGTATTAAGAGCCTTTTTGGTAGTTCATCCCCTGGAAGGTAGGCAAACGCGTGCGCACACAGCCTTCTGAATTAAGGTACTACGGACAGACCCTTTCACCTGATTAGTTTATGATTGCTTCTTAGCCACACCAAGTTTCTAAGCTCTGCAATGGTTACGGTGGGAAATTTGAAATTTTCAATTAAGGGGCTCTAATGCTAACTTGTAAAACAGCTACAAGAACCTGTGTTAGGTCTGCGCCCCCTTGTCGTGGTTCCCTTGTTGCGAAACTTGAATTTGCTTGTAGGGCCATCTAGTGGTGTATAGACTAATACAATTTTTTTTCTGTAGTAAAGGTAACGTCACTTAGCGGTAGGACTATTGAGAGTTTTTTTTGTAGCGCTATCTAGTGGTGTTCTCGAGCAAACAAATCAAACCATCAATCAACTAAATTAGTTTCAATAAAAACGAGATCATACCTTACAGTTTACGAAAACCAACTTACAGTTCAAAAATACTGATTTGGTTTAATTAATTACAGTTTGCTTGCTCAAAATCAGCCATTGTTCAAAATACCAAATTGCTGTAACGGAAATAAAAGACAAAAGGTTTTAACGGTATATTATTACATGCACATCAATAACAACGAAGTTTAAAACAAACTACGTATCGCATAATGCTACTAATTAATGTATTAAAAAATAGCATAACACTCACACTTTTATCTAATTAACTACACAAACGAGTAGAGATTGAGTTGAATAAGAGCTGATGCAGAGTTGGTTGGTTTATGACAGCCTCCTCCAATAATAACACATTAAAATCTTTATTGGCATATTGGTGAATAATATCAAGTAAAATATACATTAAAAATAATACGCATACTTTCAGATGTGTTTTGTCTTTCGACTGTTCTGATAACAACTGTGTTGGAAAACTAAACTAAACATTGAAATATTTTATACAGTTTACTAAACCCGTTTTGTGTTTTTACTTATGAATAGTTGATATAAACAAACATAATTATCTGTATCACGTTACTGCAGCTCGTATTTACCTTTCCTTTTTGAAGACTACTTAGAGCCACCCTATATGAATTTATATAAAACGATGTTCTGTTATTTACAACATATATTTAAAGGGTTTCACGTATATGATAAAACTGCCTTCATGGAATGCAGCTATTATTATTATACAGTTACACAACTTCATTTGATATGAACTGGAAAGTAGCAATGAGCCGTGAACATCGTGTTAATTAATGTGTTTACAAGTATTTTAAAACTTGCTTCTGCAAAAAAATACAATACTGTCTAATATTAGATAAAACAGTAATAATCATTTCTACCCTGATGCAATAGCGCTTTTTTTACACAAGCAGATCCTCTATCTAAGCGGTCAGCACCTATACATTCGAAAAAATTATTCCGGATTTATTTGTGTGTTCAATTACTTTCACACACACGCACACACGCACGAACGTACACACGCACGCTTGCACACTCGCACGCACGCACCCACCCACACACACACTCACACACAAACACACACGCACGCACGTACGCACGCACTCACGCACACACACACTCACACACACACACACACACACACAACACAAACACACATACACACAACACATACACACATACACACATACACATACACACATACACACATACACACATACACACACACACATACACACATACACACATACACACTACACACACACACACATACACACACACACATACACACATACACACTACACACATACACACATACACACACACACACATCACACATACACACATACACACACACACAACACACACACACACACACACACACACACACTACACAACACACACACATACACACATACACACATACACACACAACACACACATCACACACACATACACACATACACACATACACACACACACATCACACACATACACAACACACATACACACAATACACACATACACACATACACACATACACACATACACACATACACACATAACATACACACTACACACATACACACATACACATACACACATACACACATATACACATACCCACATACACACGTGTTGGTTTTGATAAATATTTAAAAGACAACAACAAAATAGGATTATCTTGATGTTAAAAGATAAGCACAATAAAACAAAGTAGAATATACCTGTGATTGCAGATTTCTTCATAGAAAATTTTTCTGCAATAGAAGCTGTTACGGAACAAAACCACTAAACTACTAAAAACGCTTTTACTTATCTGAGTAGAATGGTTAAAAACAAGTATTATGCAATAATTTGATTATCTGATCATTTATAACTAAACATGTAGTGAAAAACTTATTTACCAAACAAGCATTGGTAAATTGCTTCTCATTCTAAAGTACAAGAACATTATCATATAAAGTCTACATACATCCAAGTGGTAATCCTGCAGCGTCGTTTTATTGTAGCGGAACCATCTAGAATTCTTCTCAAGGAAACGTAAATGGTAACCCAGCGGGTGTCGTTCAAAGAAATCAAAATATTCCGCGTTACCATTCTCGTCAATGGAGATGGCAGTCCAATGCTGACCTGGTTTATTTGCTGAATCCGTGTTCCCAATAATTGCACATGGTCTAGGTGTGTGTCGCGGTAGCTGATTAGTAACACATACAAGTCGAAAAATTCTTGTGGCTGAGGATCGATTTCAAACATTTCAAAACCTGTACCGCATGTATCTTTTGAGTTGGTATTCGCGCATTCTTGCAGTAGTAATGCGTTTTCCAGAGCACAAATGGGTTCCTCGATCTTATGGTTTAAAAAACTATACGCCTTTACTTCATTTTTCAATTTTTCAATTGATGGAAAACCAATGTCGTCCAAGTTTGGTATTGGTTTGTTAAGGAATCTTAAAAACCGTTGTTTTTCATTACCCTTAACATAAATTTTATTAAACGGTAGCAGAGTTCTTATCAAATCCTCTTGAAAATCGTTGTATGGCATATACCCTGATCGCCATTTCAAGCCGTGATATTATGCATTATATGTTTAAGTTTATTAATAAAAATGAATAGTTTTAATTTTTCCCATTTAGCTCAGTTGTATTTTGTACTTGCAAAATAGGGATCGGGGTTCGTTATTAAGGCCCTCAACGCTCTGAACAAATAAATTAAAAAAGTTTATATACCTTTATTTCCTATTTTTTTTCATAAATTTAATTATTTAGACTTTAAACTACTTAAATAAGATAAACAAACATATTTACAGGTGGATTCTCCTTTTTTGTAAAATTAATAGAAGGGTTGGTTTTTGACTTCTAATCTACGTCCTTTGACTTGTTTGGATTTACTTGTTTAACTACCGAAATAAAAATAAATAATTTTACCTGAGTGCATCCCAGTATAAACTATAAAAGTCCCGACTTTAAAACTGTTATAAACACGTGTGAGATAAGCCGCCGAGTTCAGTGCTCTGCCTTCAAAGAAATAATCGATATTTTAAAACGGTCGGATTTCAAACGTATAAGAATAATATAGCTTTATCCCTGCTTTTCTCATAAAAATAAACTCATTCACGTTTAAATTCAATTTTTCCCTTTTAAACAAATGAAAGCTTTTCGTTTTGAAGGTAGATTTTGTACGGTAGCTGCGGATTATTTGTTTATTTTCCGATATTAATTATATTAGTACACAGGTTTTTATTTAAATAAAATAATTTTGTTATGTTGGCCGGGTTTAAAGTATAAAACATTTGTTTTCTATTAAACTGAATCGTTCGCGGCTAACAATAATGATCTTAATTATTTAACACGAAATAAATCACCGGATGGTTTTTGGTTTACAGGTAACAATCTTACTAATTGCAAGCGGTATAACTTACGTTTTTTGGTGGTGACAGCGGCGGATTAATTACAGGCAATAATTTAGTACTGATGAACACGTCTAGTTTTTACGGTTATGTTTCCATTTTACTGTATTAACGGCTCGGCGTAAACTAGGTGTTCAGCTTAATCTCCCGGCGAGGTTTTAATTACAGGTGTTCTGCGGTTTCTGGTACGTTTGTCGAAGTGTTTTTGTTTTAGTGTAAATTTGTGTGGGTGGGTCTCCTTTGTTGGTAATCTGGGTAACTACCCGTTAAGCCAAACGAGAGGATCTCCGGTGGTCAATGGAATGTAAGGCAAACACCCTCCTGGCTTCACAGTGTAGGTGTCTAGTAAGGAAAGAGTATGTCGGGCTTCCAACCCTGCATATCCCTCTGACCAGGTGTATAGCGCTACAAAAGTCGGGAGCAAGATAAAACTGTTATAAACACGCGTGAGATAAGACGCTGAGTTCAATGCTCTGCCTTCAAAAAAATAATCGATATCTTAAAGCGGTCGGATTTCAAACGCATAAGAATAATATAGTTTTATATCTGATGTTTTTATGAAAATAAACTCATTCACGTTTAAATTCAATTTTGCCCTTTTAAATAAATGAAAGCTTTTCGTTTTTAAGGTAAATTTTGTACGACAGCTGCGGATTATTTGTTTACTTTCCGATATTAATTATATTAGTACACAGGTTTTTATTTAAATGTAATAATTTTGTTTTGTTGGCCGGGTTTAAAATATAAAACCTTTGTTTTCTATTAATCTCAGTCGTTCGCGTCTAACAATAATGATCTTAATTATTTAACGCGAAATATATCACCGGATGGTTTCTGGTTTACAGGCAACAATCTTACTAATTTCAAACGGTATAACTTACATTTTCGGTGGCGGCGGCGGCGGATTGATTACAGGCGATAATTTAGTACTGATGAACACGTTTAGTTTTTACGGTTATGTTTCGATTTTACTGGATTAACGGCGTAAACTAGGGCAACCACCCTCCAGACTCCACAGTGTAGATGTCTAATAAGGAAAGAGAATGTCGAGCTTCCAACCCTGCATATGCCTCTCACCAGGTGTATAGTGCTGTAAGTACCTCAACTTACGCCCGTTCCACGTTAGATCTCTGCAACTCCAACCCTTTGGCTTCGGTGATGATATCAAGTCGCGGAGTCGCGTTTTCTGCTTCGGACGGCGGTTACAGGCTGACGGTTTTTAACACTAGAAGCACCGGAGCGGTCAATTTGATGGCTTTTCAAATTTAAATAATGATATTCTCCGAGAAAAATTTTACTAGACAAATGTGCTTTTAGGACTTTATCTAAATATTTATCATGATTATTCTCTAAAACGTTGAAACATGAAAAAACGAAAATAAATGGATTACGACGTTTACTTCCTAGAAGCACCAATGCCGTCAATTTGACCGCAGTGTACGTTTACCTTTTCCGCGAATGGTGGGGGGTTTTATAGTTCGGAGAATTGACGTTGTGATTACTTTGCCTTTCAGTTACTGCCTGTTTGTCGTAAGATCAATGTCTCGTCGTGGTCTGTCATACGAGGAATTATTGAAGGAATTGGAGGATTTACCACAGCATGAATCGGATTGTGAATTACCATCCAATAATAATAGCACCGATGAAGACTCGGATTTTGTGATAGATGTGCCAGAATCTCAAAAATCGAGCAGCGATTCGGATGAAACTACATCGCCTTTGTCTACGCTGACCAGAAGAAATTCAATTACTGATATTGCAAGTACGTCATCATGTGCCCAACCAATACGTCCTTCTCGTGGTATTAGCCGTGGTACAAGTGAAAGCCGTGGAAATCGTGGTAGAAGGCTTGAGCATGATAAGGATACACAAGGTGCGGAATCAGAACGTGTCAAAGAAATTGGCTCCGATGGTACCATTTGGAAGATACTGGATCCCAACCAAACATTTGCAGGTAAAATCTATATCATTTTATTGCAATATCGTATAAGAAATAACATTGTTTTTAGGAAGATTCGGTAATCAAAATATTTTAAGAGAGTCACCTATGCCAAGCTACACATATCTGTAGATAAAGTTTCTAGTGCATGGCGTATAATTATCACTGAAAATATGCTTCGGCACATAAAAAAGTGGACTGATACCGAAGGAAGGAGACAACTGCAAAATGACTTATGGTCTGTTACTCTCCATAAAATTGAAGCTTTTATTGCTTTGTTACATGCTAGAGGCACTTACGGAGCTAGAAGAATTTCGGTGAAAAGATTTGGTCACGTTAATGGGGACCACATTTTTTTCAAGATACAATGTCACGCAATAAATTTTTAGAGATTATGAGACTTGTTCGCTTTGACATACGAAACACTAGATCTCAACGATTAGCGATAGATAAATTTGCTCTTGCGTCCGAAATTTGGAATCCGTTTATTGAAAATTGTATTTTATGTTTCAAGCCACGGGGAAAAAATAGCAATCGTTGAGCAATTATTTCCCATTAGAGCAAGATGCCGCTTTACGCAATATATGGCCAACAAACCTGATAAATATGGCATCAAATTTTGGCTGGCAGCGGATGTAAAGTCTAAATATTTGATAAACGGTTTTCCTTACCTTGGCAAAAATGATCAACGGCCGCAGAATCTTTTACTTGATGAACATGTAGTCTTGAAGCTAATGGATCCGTTTTTGAATAAAGGTAGGAACGTGACCACCGATAATTTTTTAATTCCGTAAAATTAGCTAAAAATTAGAGAAAACGGGACCAGTTTAGTAGGAACTCTGAACCGTTCAAGAAAAGAAATTCCGCTTACGCTAAAACATTCACGACAGGATTTATACAGCTCCAAAATATATAAACACGAAAGAATGACACTCACTGTTTATCAAGGCAAAAGAAACAAAAATGTATTCCTGTTCAGTTCCATGCATCCATATGTTGAAATAGGGAATGGCGAAAAAAAGCTGCCTAAGACCGTACAATTCTACAATGAAACAAAATTTGGAGTGGATGTTTTGGACCAAATGGCTCGTCAATATTCAACAAAATCAGCAATGCGAAGATGGCCACTTCAAGTTTTTTTCAATATCCTCGACATGGCAGCCATAAACGCGTGGATACTATACAAAGAAGTTACAGGTAAAAAAATTAGTCGACAGGATTTCATATTCAAACTAGCAGAAGAACTGAGGGAAAGCTACATCACATATAAAAAATCACCAGCAGGGCCAGCTTGTCCTATCACACAGAATCCAACACAAAATAAACGTCGACAATGCCAAGTTGCTAGATGCAAGAAAAATAAAGTCAAGGAAATATGTGTACTATGCAAGAAAGCAGTTTGCGGCACTTGCACAGGAAAAATTGAAACAAAATGTTATTGTATAGTTTGTTTAGAAAGAACTGTGTAATATAAATGTAGTACATGAGTTAATTAATCAAATACAATTCTTTATAATCTTTTGTAAGTATTGTCTTACTTTTTCTTTATAATGAACAGTTATTTGCACAATGTGTTTTACTAAATAAAGTACAAGCGGTCATTTTGACTGCGATGGAGCTTTTAGGTTGATAACATTTGTGGTGCTTCTAGTGTTAAACAGGTAGTAGTCGACGCGAGCGCGACGATAGAGCACAAGATTTCTATTCGGATTCTTCTGGTAGAGTTCTAGATCTAGATAGCGGTGCGTGCCGCGTTTTTATAAAGAATTCGCGAGGGTGGTTACAAAACCTTGGGGGTGAGGTTCCATAGGCCAGCATTAGCCGAAGATGCTCTGACGAATACAAACTTTTAAACGTTTTTGAGATTTACGTCTGGGGGGAGAATGCATGATCAATTATTGTGCAATTTTCTGCAACGTTTAAATCTTACTAAAAATTCTACGAATTTTTATAATTGCTTGCACCTGTGCACTTAGCAAGTCACTTTATCTTAATAAATTCCGCGAATTTTGTATCAGTACTAATATTTTATTTAGCACATAATTAATCATGACAGCAAAATTTTGACAAAGGACGGCGTCTTGCTAATAAACCTTAGGAAATTAATTAATAACAGTAAAAAATTGGGATATCTGACGGCGTCCCTTTACATACCCTCCTTTCGTCGGGGTTTTCGACGTCCGTCCTCTTCACCTTGACTCTGGTGCCAGTGGGGGTGAATATTCCGATGCGGCGGCGATTTCGGCGTTAACGTGCTGTCAA
Source organism: Vesta saturnalis (assembly GCA_036346205.1). Taxonomy (NCBI): domain Eukaryota; kingdom Metazoa; phylum Arthropoda; class Insecta; order Coleoptera; family Lampyridae; genus Vesta; species Vesta saturnalis. The sequence goes on from JARFJB010002055.1 coordinate 68,510, forward strand.
TCCTCTCGGCGGCTGTTGTGGGGCGGTGGCATTTAACGGGTGTCTTTGTTTTTCTGCAGTTGGATGTCGGCGAGGCGATGGGTGATTTCGTTTGCTTTCCAGAGGTGCTTTGGTGTATCTGGCGTGCGGGGTCGGCCATCGGTGTAGAGGTGGTGCGGCGAGAGATCCCAACTGACGTCCATGGGCATCGGTTTGCGAGGGCTGGACGGTGAGGGAGTCCTCGGCGTAGGCGTGGGCGGTCGGTCTCGAATGATCGGGGATCTGTCCCTCATGGGAGAGGTGTTGTGTGGCACGGGGCGGTGCGTTACGAAAGCGGCGGGTAATCCTTCGATTCTGGGTTATCGATAATTGCTTTGTTGCCACGGGGTTACCTTAGGGCGACGCTTCTTCTCTGTTTTGTGGACTGGTGCCATTGTTGTACGTATATCAGTTTTGTTATCATCCTTGCTATTTATATGTCCATCGCGTGTAATCGATGACCGTTAATTCTTCTTCATTCTCGTTGGTTCTGCTAGTCGCCTGGTTCGTGACGTCAACTGCTGTCTTCAAACCCTTAACGTGCGTTTCTCCCGCGGTTTTTTGCGTGCCGGGTTCTCGGAGTTCTATTATCACGGGAGATTTTATTTTGTGAATTAGGTACGGTCCGTCGTATTTTTTCGCTAATTTTCCAGCGAACTCGTCAGCTTTACTTGACAGTTGGTGTTTTTCTTATATACTAGATCTCCTATGCGGGGCTTGGTAGGCTCTATGACGAATATTATAAAGTCGGCGTTAAACTTCGAAGCTTTCTGTTAATTAATCTCGGGCTAATTCTTGTAATTCTTTTAAGTATCTCATGTGCTTCTCCTGCTCCGTGGCGGTTAATGCGGTATCTTTTTGCGGTAATACTTGCTGCGGGACCCATACTCTCGGGGGATCTAGTTCTCTACCTAAATTTAATAGGGCTGGTGAAAATCCTGTTGAATTGTGCTGTACCGTGTTAATTGCAAACGAGATTTCAGGCAGGCGGACATCCCATTCCTTTTGAATGTCCTTTGTAAATTGCGCGACCATTGTTCCCATCGCTTTATTAGTTCGTTCCACTGGATTAGTATGTGGGGAATACGGTGGAGTCAGACGGTGGTGAATTCCATGACCCTTTACGAACGTATTGAACAACTTACTTGTATATTGTGGACCATTGTCGAATATCAGGTTACGCGGAGTACCAAAGCGATATATTACTTGTTCTCTCTAAGAGCTTGGATAATAGGCGGGCTGGTAGCGTTGCGCAGCAGTCTGTTTTCAACCCATTTGGTTAAACGGTCCTGAAAGACTAGTATAAACTTATGTCTTTTCTTGGAGCGCGGCAAAGGACCGATGAGGTCGGTGTTCACATTATCCCAGGGATGTCCGGGTTGTGAGAAGTACATTTCTCCCGGCGGTTTTTGTGTAGGGGTCTTATAGGCCTGGCAGCTTCTGCATGATCTTACGTATTTTATTAAATCCCGTTTTATGGTAGGCCAGTAGTAATTTCCGTATATCCGGCACAAGGTTTTTGCGATCCCTATGTGACCTGCGGTCGGAGCATCTTCGCACTCGTTTAGAATCTCTCGGCGCTTCTCCTGTGGTACGCATATCTTCCAATGCGCGTGGCTCCCATCTCTTTTTTTGGTGTCGGGTTCGGGAAGGATCGAAGTAAATGTTTTCCTTCTAATTTATATCGCGGATGTTGCTCAGGGTGCTCTCGGGTTTGTTGGATTAAGTGCTGGTACCACAGACAGGCTACTTCTTCCATTTCCAGGGGAAACAAGTCGTTGGGGGTTTCGGTGCCTTCGTGTAGTCGGGATAACGCGTTGGCCACGTTATTCAGGGCACCCTTACGATATTCCTCTCGGAAATCAAATTGTTGTAGCTCTACTATCCATCTCACGAGTCTGGATGTTGGTTATTCGGGCGTGCGAAGCCATTTGAGACTTCTATGATCGGTGAGTACCGTAAATTTGTAGCCTTCTAAGTACCCTTTTTACTTGTTCGATAGTAGAATAGTTTCTCTCGGCCGGATTCAGTGCTCTACTGATGTATGCAATCACTCTTTCGTCGGGTGTTTGTCCCTGCGTAAGAACAGCTCCGATGTCGGTCGTGCTGGCGTCTGTAACACAGAAGGTTGTGTAAAATCCGGACAAGGTAACACTTGCGGGGTGGTTAATGCTTCTTTAATCTTGCCGAAAGCCTGATCCCGTCTTTGAGGACATTTATATTTAGTATTCTTCTTCAACAGCTCGGTCAGGGGCTGGCTTAGTTGAGCAAATCCGTTGACGTACTTGCGGTACCAGGTGCGAGACCCAAGAACCGGCGTAATTGTTTAACGGTGCGGGGGTCGGGTATCTGGGTAATTGCGTCGATTTTCTCGGGGTCGGGTAGGATTCCTCGGGACGTAACGATGTGTCCTAGATATTTAAGTTGTCTTCGACAAAAACAACACTTGTCTGGCTGTAGCTGAAGTCCGTTATTTCTTTGAAATACTTCGCGTAAGTTTTCTTGAAAGGTCTTTCCTAGGACTATAATATCATCAAGGTAGAAAAATGCGCGTCCAACCAGTTCAGGACCGCTGGAAGGTAGCGGAGGCGGAACGAAGTCCAAACGGGAGAACTTTAAATTTGAACAATCTTCGTCCTGGTACTGTAAAGGCGGTAATTGCTCTACTTTCGTCCTCTAAGGGGCCTTGCCAGTATCCTTGCTTCAAATCTAATGTACTCACGTAGCCTGCTCCTCGTAATTGACCCAAAATTCCTTGAATATAGGGCAGCGGGTATGCGTCTTTTACGGTGACTTGGTTTACTTTACGATAGTCCACACAGGGTCGGTACGATCCTGCGAGTTTTTTGACTAGGACGACGGGGGAGCTCCAAGGGCTGCGAGACGTCTCAATTACCTCTTCTTTTAGCATCCGGTCAACTTCTTGGTTAATTATCTCCTGCATGGCTGGATTGCGGGGATAATATCGTTGTTTTATCGGGAGTCCAGCGGATAATAGCGTGATCCTGTGTATAACGTCCTTGGCTTTTCCTGTCACGTTTGTAAATTTTCCCAACTCTTCTTCTATAAATTCGTTGAGCACGGGCAGCTGGTCCTCGTCTAATCCTTTGATTCCACTCAAGCCTCTTTGGACGGAGCTTTGTAATGGGATACGTATTCCGGAAATTTCTAATTGCTTCTGATGTATGTGGATAGCAGCCTGGGGATGTTCAAGCACGTCTAATCTGATCACGATGTCGGTGCACAGCTGCGGTATGTAATATCCCGGTAGCTGTAGCGTTTGTTTATCTATGTGGGCGGGGAAAATGTACAAGCCGCGGGTTTCAGCCAGGGAACTGTCAGCTAGGCGTACAGTTGCGGTTTTTAGCGTGCTCGGATATACTTGGTTCTTTACTTTCTCTCCTATATTCGTTCTCGATGCTCCCGTATCGATTAATCCATTTTCGGGTGTATTAAAGATTACAATCTTGAGAAAAAGTCTATCGTCAGAGAGACGATGTGACTATTCATTTGGTTTTCTCTGGTTAAACTGCGCCACGGTTTGTAGCCAAGCGTTCCATTCGGTCGAAGGCGTTCCAGGTCTGGGGGCCGAGGTGGTTAAAGGTTCCTGGTTGGTCTTTACCGGCGTCCACAGTTTTCCGACCTCGGACAGGGGCAATCACGGGATAACACACCTGTCTTTCCGCATCTAGAGCAAAATGCCTTGAAGGGACCTCTACAGTGAACCTTTAGGTGTCCTGGCTTTCCACATCGCCAACAGACGTATTGTCTATTGTACGGGGTCGTCTCTGGTGCTGGTGTTATTACGGTGACAACGGTAGCTTCAGGGGACGGGGTTGGTGGTTTATCGGTTGCAGGAGTTACGCCGCTGAATTGCACTTTCGTTCGATTATGGCTGGGAGAAGGAGAATGCGTTTGTGGTGGTAGCATTTCAAATTGCGCGGCTAGTTCAAGAATTCCGGTCAGGTCAGTAAAATCGTGCTGGCGTATGTAATATTTGTAATAAACCTTCAGATTATCGTACATTCGCTGTAGTTGCGCTTCTGGGGACGTTTCCATGAAGTCGCGTTAGTGTCAGGATAGCTGTAAAATATTCAGAAGCTTTTTATCGTAGTCTCTGCAATCTGTTCCTTATTTCCTCTTTCAATTGGAATTGATGACGCGGCGGTAAAAACTGTAATCTAAAACTTTTGAGAAAGTCTTGCCATGTCGTCTGTGATCTTTGATTATTTCGGTACCACAATAAGGTCGGTTCATTTAATAGCTCAGGTAGTGCGAGTAACAGATTGTAGTCTGTGATATTGTAACGTGCTTGTAATTCTCGATCCTTTCAGGGAATTAAGTCATTTGCGTATACGGTCCCAAACACCTGCGTGTCTAGTTTCTGGGTTTCCTGTATTATTTTCTGCCGGTGGTGACGGCATTTGAACAGCGGATGTAACAATTGTTAGTGTGTGGGCGATGACTTGACCTTCTCCGGTGCGTATGTATTTCACTAAACGAGCTCTTAGTGCCTCAACGTTTCCACCAGTTTGCAGTTTATATGTACGGGCTTCTTCGGTCAACTCTTCCTTCTTCAGGTGATAGATCCATCCTACCCTCGCGTCCGTTTCTTCTGTATTCCTCGGTACACTCACTTTGAAATAATTTGTTAGTGTTCCTGAAAAAGAGAATATAAATTAATTTCGTGTTGCCCGGCTTCTAGTGTTCCTCGGTTGTTTCTATAACAGAAATTATCTATTTTTCAGTGTGTTTTCTCGGAGCCGCACGTTCGGGCACCATTTTATACATTATGCTTTATTTGTTTAAGTTTAATAAAAATGAATAGTTTTCATTTTTCCCATTTAGCCCAATAGTATTTTGTACTTGCAAAATAGGGATCGGGGTTCGTCTTTAAGGACCTCTACACTCTGAACAAATAGACTAAAAAAGCTTATATACTTTTATTTCCTATTTGTTTTTATAAATTTAAATATTTAGACTATAAACTGCTTAAATAATATAAGCAAACATATTTACAGGTGGATTCTCCTTTCTGGGTTGCTCCTGGCAGGAGGGTTAGGTGGTCCTCTGGAGTTTCTGCAATGTAACATTAACAGAAGGGTTGGTTTTTGACTTTTAATCTACGTCCTTTGACTGGTTTGAATTTACTTGTTTAAATACCGAAATAAAAATAAATAATTTTACCTGAATGCGTCCCTGTGTAAACTACAAAAGTCGGGAGCAAGATAAAACTGTTATAAACACGCGTGAGATAAGACGCTGAGTTCAATGCTCTGCCTTCAAAAAAATAATCGATATCTTAAAGCGGTCGGATTTCAAACGTATAAGAATAATATAGTTTTATATCTGCTTTTCTTATGAAAATAAACTCATTCACGTTTAAATTCAATTTTGACCTTTTAAATAAATGAAGGCTTTTCGTTTTTAAGGTACATTTTGTACGGTAGCTGCGGATTATTTGTTTACTTTCCGATATTAATTATATTAGTTCACAGGTTTTTATTTAAATGAAATAATTTTGTTTTGTTGGCCGGGTTTAAAATATAAAACCTTTGTTTTCTATTAAACTCAATCGTTCGCGTCTAACAATAATGATCTTAATTATTTAACGCGAAATAGATCACCGGATGGTTTCTAGTTTACAGGCAACAATCTTACTAATTGTAAATGGTATAACTTACGTTTTTCGGTGGTGGCGGCGGCGCATTAATTACAGGCGATAATTTAGTACTGATGAACACGTCTAGTTTCTACGGTTGTGTTTCGATTTTATTGGATTAACGGCGTAAACTAGGGCAACCACCCTCCAGACTCCACAGTGTAGGTGTCTAGTAAGTAAAGAGTATGTCGAGCTTCCAACCCTGCATATGACTCTCACCAGGTGTATAGTGCTGTAGGTATCTCAACTTACGTCCTTTCCACGTTAGATCTCTGCAACTCTAACCCTTTGGCTTCGGTGATGATATCAAGTCGCGGAGTCGCGTTTTCTGCTTCGGACGGCGGTTACAGGCTGGCGGTTTTTAAACAGGTAGTAGTGAATGCGAGCGCGACGATAGAGCACAATATTTCTATTCAGATTCTTCTGGTAGAGTTCTAGATCTAGATAGCGGCGCGTGCCGCGTTTTTATAAATAATTCGCGAGGGTGGTTACAAAACTTTGGGGGTGAGGTTCCATAGGCCAGTATTAGCAGAAGATGCTCTGACGAATACAAACTTTTAAACGTTTTTGAGATTTACGTCTGGGGGGAAAATGCATGATTAATTATTGTGCAATTTTCTGCAACGTTATGAAATGTTTAAATTTTACTAAAAATTCTACGAATTTTTATAATTGCTTCCACCTGTGCACTTAGCAAGTCACCTTATCTTAATAAATTCCGCGAATTTTATATCAGTACTAGTATTTTATTTAGCAAATAATTAATCATGACCGGAAAATTTTTATAAAGTACGTCGTCTTATTAATAAACTTTAGGAAACTAATTAATTTTAGTAAAAAATTGGGATATCCGATGGCCTTCCTTTACAATCCTCTAAATACGTTATCCGTCTTGACATGGGCTTTGATATAAAATAAACTCGAGGTGACCTTATCAGCACCAGCAGTAACGAACCATTATCTGTAATCAAGGCAATTTCTTTCGGTTTGAATTCGTTATCAACACCTCTAAACCCTTGCACCTCCAAGTTTGTGTTCATCTTATTTCACTTGCTGTTGGATACTGAAGTTTGTGATCTAGAACTGTCCCTTTGAGCAAGTGAAATCCACGACCACATTCCGATGTTTAGCGATCTCAATCACGTTATCGAATTCGGCGTACACCAATCAGTTAACGGTTTCGACGAGAACTTCTTCAAAGCCGACTTCTAGGCAAAGGGAACTGTTTCTAACTGTACCGGAGAATAAGGTGTGATATGCCCTTAAATACAAACCATTAGCTGTAAAGTCTAGTTGTAAGACCTTCGAAGGAACTTCATGGCCGTCAACATATAACGACATGTAATTAATATTGCTGTGATGAAAATTGAATGGATTTGAGGGGTAATCACCGTTGAAGGCTTTATTTGCGACAAAACCTACGATGCATCGTTTAGGTAGCTGACCAAGGAAGATATTATTCAATGATTTTCGCTACAGGTATAGTAGTATAGTTAACACCTTTACTTCAGTTCTTGTAACTGCATATTTTGCTGTAGTTGTTTCTAAAGTTTCAGCTTGTGCAATTAGAATTGTGAGGTTGATTCGCATACTTCTCGCCAGTAAATTATAATTATAATTATAATTCGCGTCTTGTAAGTTGAAGCGTGCGCCGCCATTAGTCTAAACGTATCTATTGATCGTACAAATTTAGCCTTTAATTCAACACCACCTATAAGAAACTTTTCCTGATTAATTAAATCCGAGTGCACGTGCCAATCATGTCAATTTGTTTGCTGGTCGCTGCAAGCACTTGACGTCTCGAGAAACTATTATTTGCGTTTCCTAGTGTATTCATCTGGCCATCTGTATCATTGTGACATAAGGTACAACCTAGATGTGAACTCTTGACCTCCTTTCCATAATTTAGCAATGTTTCGATATATGAGCGGTAGGCGTAGGTGCTTGACATCAATATATGTAATCGTTTCCATTTCCGGGCACTATAAATTCTACTGGAGCGTCATCGTTAAGAGCTGATAAGGGCTTGTAAAATATCCATTCACCACCCTCGATACTTGTCTGCGTCGACAATAAAGCGAACAAATCCTATTCGGACTTCACGCATTCACGTGATTGAGCATGTTAAAAAGCCATTATCCTGAAAATATATCGTTGTATGTAGGTTTCTCCTCCTTAGCGGCAACAGCTCTCTGTGAGACTGGTCATTGTCGGCCAGACGTACTTTTTATATCCCGAATCCTCCATCATTTTATCGATTTGATCATCGGCTTTACGTTTAAGATTTCTACCTGCCTCGTGAAATCTTTCTTGAAACGATTCTTTAACAGGTCGATCTTGTATATGAAGTCACCAAGAATATTAGCACTCGTTCTGAGAACTTCTTTTCCAATGGCCTTTGCACCAGACTTAAATAAGGGTATTATACTTCTAATTATACCACCCAGCCTATTCCGTGGCCACGCTGATATGGTGCGCCTCTGTAGATGCACCCAATGCCGTTACCAGCCTGATTCATATAATATTATTAATAAGGACAAATCACTATTGCACTTTCTTAAAGTGTAGCTTCAGACACGATGTCCTGAATTCACATCGCATTGCTGCACGCGTATCTGTTTTTATATTAATCTCGATATTTTTAAATTCCCGTGTCATCACGGGCATGTAGTATGCAGGCGAAAATGCCACATCGTTATGACCTCCGTAAGCGTGGTTTCAGAAGTAATATTTATGATACGCATAAGCGGAGAAAAAACGTCGCCCACAATTTGCGGTCGCAACAAACAAACGTTTGCGTTGGTAATCCTACCTATGTACTAGCGGGGTGCGGGGGTAATTGTTCCATAGCTATGTTTTGATATGGCCGATAACCCAGCTGTAAGGCTAAACGCTGTGAGAATCAGAATAGCGAGAGGGAGGTTTTTAATTTCGTAGTGACGCGTTTAGTAAGATTTTGGTATTCGATCGTTAGCAATTTACTCGTTATTATTTAGCTCGCTGGTAATCTCTTCAATGTTGGAATAATTCCCCGAGGCGAAACGTAACACATACCACCCGTCCTCAATATGAATGGCTTTCTCGCTGTCGTGTTGGAAATGTGATGCAGCCTTTTTTAATACCGTCTCTAACACTTCCTCTTCTCCTGCGGGTGGATTAGTTCTATAATAAATTAAATTGTCTCTGGCACTTTCAGCGACAAAGGACAAGGGTACTGAATTTCCGAAATGCCTACAACACATGAGCATGTTAATCCTATTCGTTTTGGCAGTTGTGTAATAAAACTTGCCGTCATATTTTCGGGAAAATACGTCTTGGAATTATTACTTAATATGGTAAGGTAAAACTCCATTCCATATATCTCTCAGCTGCGAAGCTAACATCCAGCGATTAACCCTGCTATTTTCCTCGACAAAACTATACACTTGTGCTCCTTCGGCTCATAATGACCCGAACTCCTGAAATATGAATTAAAACCAAAATAACAAAAAATTTTATACGCTTATTAACTTTATTTCTCTAATGCAATGTTTTTTATATGAAATTTAAATAAAAAAAGAAAGCCGAATAAAAAATATCTAATAATTGATATGATCCGCTACTTCTTATAGTCGGGACAATAATAGGTCACGTGTTCTTTACACAAATATTTCTTAAACTTAATCCAGGTCATATTAGTTTTGTTATCACATTTAGAAGGGCAAAATTTGCAGCGTGCTCGCTTGTTTTTGTTGCTAGTTCCAGGAAGAGGTGCGGTAGAATTTTCCACCAATGGTTGTTGAATAGCTGTTACAATTGCAGCCGCTTGTTGATTACGGGAAGATGTTTTCTGGACAAAATGTAAGGATTTACCAATTGTTTGCTCAGTTGTTCCAAAAACAGTCTTCTTTTGAACAAAACATTTTTATTTCAGTCTGGATCTATTTCACGCCATAAGACGAAAGAATTATAGGCACTGGTATCTAAAATATTGTAAAGTAAGAGTATGGGCCATCGATTTGTTTTTCGTTTGCATGTGTATGCACCGATTAGCTGATCTTTTGTATCAACTGCTCCTTTTGTAGAATTATAATCAAGTATAATTTGTGGATTTTTGTCTTCTCTGTCGCTTATTTCTCTCTGGTTATGAAACGTACTCACTAGAATGACCTTCTTGTATTTTTTTTGGAATATAAGACACAACTGCGGCATCTTTAGTAAAATAAAATTTGGAACTATGCACTACGTTATTTACTTCCATGATAGGTATCTCAGGCTTGCTTTTCCTGACAGTCCCTAACATAGTAAGATTTATTTTGAGAAACATTTGATCCAATGCATACGATGTAAAGAAATTGTCACAAGTTACATTCTGACCTCTCAGTCCATAAGTAAGATCTAAAACTACTCTCAGCCCCTGATCCTTCTCAGGTTTTCCCCCATGTGGTTTTCCCGTATATACTTGAACTTCTAAAACATAAGAACTTGCAATATCACAAAGCATCCATATTTTGATGCCATATTTTGCTGGCTTGCTTGGTATATATACTGCTTGAATAGACAACGATTTCTAAATGCAACCCGCTGCTCGTCCACAGCTACGTTTTTCCCAGGATTGTACAATTTTGGTAGCATTTCAGCCCATTTGTCCCAAAATTCTCTAATAGGAGCGAACTTATCCCGTAGCCTTCTTTCTTAACGATCTGCTTTATTATCAAACCGTAACACCCGTGATATATAATAAAATCGTTTCAACGATATTGTTGCGCGAAAAAGAGGTCTGCCTGTTTCTGCATTCCACAAACTTCTGGTAGATTCATCATGCGATCTGTAAACTCCTCCTAACAGTAAGAAACCTATGTACGCCTGCAACGTAATGTCTAATTCTTGCCACTTGCCACCATACACAATACAACCTTCTATTTTAGTCATTTTCAAAATTATGTTTTTCAGAGAACTATTGAAAAATAGCTGAAATGTAGATTTTACATCCTGGACTCGTGCATTTCTGTATCTAGTTGGACCTGGAGCGACTGTTATGATATTTGCACTAGTTGTATGCCCTGATTGAGGAAATGGATCTAACATCCAAGTTATGGCATTATCTTTAGATTGAACCGATTGAGCATGTGGCATCAATTGTTTTTCTAAGTCTTCACCACTAAGATATTTTATGCCATTATTATTATTTCAGCACTTTAGAAGAACTAGTAGTACGTACAACAAACCGCACTTTACTCTGCAACGTAACAAACAAAACTGTCGGTTGCATACTGCGATATAAAATATAAAATATAAAAAATAAGCAAAAAAATTTATTAAAACGAACAAGCCACCTCATTCTTCAATGGATTAGAATCAAAGTCATTAACTACGAAGTTTAGATATTAATAAACAAAAAAGTTATCTAAACAATAATTTGATTTTGGATCATATAGACCCGAAGGTAACAGCAGAGTTAAATTTGTCACTGTATCCACTCCACTTGACAAGGTATTGTTTATATCGTCAGCGTCCTTCCTTGCTAAAATCTTATCGACTTTGAATAGAGCGTCTTTATCAACCGTAACAACTTGCAACTCCTCCTCGTAAAATGCACCCGCAACAGGATCGTTATTAAGGTCGCTTATGCGATAAACTGTAGGTCTCTTTTTTATCACGGCACTAATTGTAAAAACTTCCTCGCTGCAGTTCGTTTCATATCCCTTCTCAAACGTGTACTTAGTTCTGGCGATTCTAACATGTTCGGCTTTATATTTACGATGACGTGATGTGTCTTTCGCCTACAGGTTATTCCACATTTCCAAAATGTTTTCATCGTTTGCAGCCCCAAGGGCCATCTTTATACTTGAATGAGGGCTATTGTTGTAAGCAGTGACAAGTTTTTGGAGCGCATCAATATACCTGTAGGAATTTTTGTAGGTGAAACAGCACCTCATCTTTGTTTTCAATGTTTTATTAAATCTTTCAACCACAGATACTTTTACATAGGGTTATTTGTTACATAGAAATTGATATTTTGTTTCTTGAAAAAGTTTTGTACACTGACCGCCACAACCTCCTTGCCTTTATCCGTCTGTAGATTTTCCGGTATATTACCACTTTCCTTAAAAATATCCATGAATGCTTCAATTACAGATGCTGCTGTCTTCGTTTTCAGAACTCTCGCCCAGGCCCTCTTGCTAAACACATCAATAACCGTTAGTATGTAGTTTTTTCCACTATTGTGTTTACTTATAGTTCGCATATCGCAAAGATCGTCTTGCCCCAACTCGTAAATGTTGGTTACAATATATTTATTTCTTGTAATTTTTTTCTGATAGGTTTATGAACCATATAATCCTCCTGAGCCTGCAGCTATTTTTTGACTTAACCATATCTACCATTTACAGCATCAACTAAAGGTGTTATACCCGCAAACCCTGCAGTAAAAGTCTTCGTCTTTCAAAGGATCTTCGCGGGGTTTCTCTCGATTCACTATCGGCATCGGAATTGTTACCTAGAGTTCTGAGGCTCCGTTCAATATTAGGTGATACAGTAGCATCACATCGAGTATTTCCGATAATCTTTCGTGGTATTTTCATTTCTTTAATGTACGTCGCAAACTGTCGCCAGCCACATGGGTTTGTAGTTTTTTGCTGTCTTAACGTTTCGTAAACCAGATCGATAATGTTGGAATGAGGGATAATCTCACCTTTTATTGTGACAGTACTCCTTTTATCCCAAAATTGATAACCGCCCGTATTCAGTATGCGCAAGAAATCAGTGCCTTTTTTTCTGTATGAAACAGGCAGTGTTGATACTATCTAGTCATCTGTCAGACTTTTATGTATTGGCGAATCCCTAATATCATCTTCAACACCGCAGATCGTTATACCAGCGGGTCGACGTAACTGATTGGAAAAATGTAGATATCTCTGAAGAACCTGATTGTGTTGCTGCCATTTATCATGGTCGGTCATTTTGGTTTTTAATACTTTATCCATGTCGTTACACAACTGCGTTAATATATTGTTTTGCGTGACATCTGGCGCTTGCAGGCGCTGTATAAAATCCGTAGATAGAACATCTTCTTCAGACTGTGGTCCATAGTTATTATTACCCAGAATTCAGCCAAGTATTGGTCTTAACAGGAGCAGTAGAAATGTGCCACTCTTCTGTACGAGAAACTGCTTCTTCTTTTTTATAGATTCACCTCTCTGTGCCAGCCGCCTAAAAGTGTGCTTATGTGGAGAGAGTCGCTGCTTCTGATCACCTTTTTAATGTGTTATGTGCACACTCGCAAATGCATTCCACCTGCTTACTATCTAGACATTTCAATAAAGCATCACGCTGACCTTTACTTAATCTGGCTAATGCGCGTTGGATATTGCTGTTTTGGATTAAAGCGTCAACCATCATATATGATGTAATCTATATGACTGTGAGGCTTAAACCCTTTTTTCGCTATATATACTTGGCAAATACCTTGAGGCCTGAATATGTTTGTTCTATAGCATAGCACATCCGGTGTATTCTGTTCTAATCGAACACTAAATATCCGTGCGGATTAGAAGTAGCATCTTGGCACACAGCCTCTAAAAATTTAGGGTTGTCAAGTGAAATCTGCCTTGCTAGATGCTGTCCTGACAAGTGGATTCCTAAACAAGACTATGTAATGAGCGTTGAGAGAGACATCTCGCTGTCCACGTCCTTGATGAAATATATTTTGCGTTAATAAAAACACGCTTAGATCTCTATGATGACAAACCTTTGTAAAAATATCAACCACTGAACCGTTAGTCTCACGCATTAGATCGTCAATTATTATTCAGACCAGTTTTTACCGTCAAACTGTTCCATATTAGATAATCCTTTCTGAAATTACTCTAAGAGAACTTTGAATAGTGGTTGCCATTCGCCGTAAAACCAGATAATTTTTTCAAAAGCTGTATCGTAGACAATTTTGATGTTTTTTTAGAAAATCAACTATGAAATACATTTGCTAACAACCGGATGCCCCGCTACTATTGCAGCAAATGGATGCTTAAATTGACCTTCCATCTCGAAACACTAATCGATACTAAAGAGTATTCCGTTATCATTACATCTTATCACAGGTATGTTCTACTCTGTTTTATCATGCTTATCTTTTTACACCAAGATGACCCTATTTGTTGCTGTATTTTAAATATTTACTAAAACCAACACGCACATCTTGCATTAATAATAATAGTTTGATGTATATCTAATTATAATGTCTAAGGGGCTACGATAAGAGGGCGCAGACCTAACACAAATTCTTATAGCTGCCTTTTAAGGTAGCATTAGGACCACTCATTAGAACATTGTATTCACACGAATTTGCCTACCTTCCAGGGGCTGAATTGCCAAAAAGGCTTTTAATACAACCAAGAGGGTCCTAATTAGGGTGAAAATTCCGTCAAGGGGTTAAAATGGCCACCGAAAAGAAGCCATAAAAAAGGTTCTTAACACAACCAAAAGGGCTCTAATTGGGGTGAAAATTTCATCAAGGGGCTGAAATTGCCCTCCGAAAAGAAGCCAACAAGAATACGATACCCAAGTGTGCATAGGTATAATAAAAAAGTGAAAGTTAAAGTGCCCCAGTGGGCGGAGATTGTGACGTAAAGAAGTGAAAGTTAAAGTGCCCCTGTTCTTCGTATTTCAAAGGTCTTTTTTTATGAAATATGCACATAAGTATATGTGCATATTTCATAAAAAAAGACCTTTGAAATACGATTTTTTTAGGTGGGCTGAATTAGGAAACGCTGCAGCAGATCATTTGAAAGGTGATTCAATTTCAACAAGGTACGTTTCGTAATTTTATAATTGTTATTGTTAGGATTCTATTCAGTAATTTAAAAATATTTATAAGTTGTTTAAAATACACGGTATACCTATAATTTTTCCTGAATATTCTACTAATGATAAGTAAATATTTATTATTTGAAAATATAACTTCTCTATCACTCTAGAATTTTTTTTATAGCCAACTAAATGTTTGTAACGATTAGGATCTACTGAAAAGTTGAGCGAGAGAGGGATCAAAACTTTCGACCTTTGAGTGAATTGTTGCAAGGTCGCAGAATTGTTAATTTAGCTCATATTATAAAAGAGTATGAAAAGGTAATACAATATCCATTAAAATGTACAATGGGGAGGATGGCGTTTGTTAAGGAGGCAAGGGTCGATTTGACCTTTAATTTGCACTTTTACTGCGATAATTGCGCGAAAAGTTCATTATCAAGTCTGAACCGCTACAACTTGAAGAAAATTTAAAGACAAGTGTGATTTGGGTCTGTTTGTCAATAGGAATAGGTCGAAATCAATGTGAAGAGCTATTTGGGGTAATTAACATTTCATTGTTAGACTAAAATATATGTGCACGCATAACAACTAAAGTGAAACATGTAAGTTGTTTAATGTTGGTAATTATTTAAGATATCTCACGATGTATTTATTTTATAGCTTTGGGAAAAATTCTTATTCGATGAGATGAGAGTTGCCGGCGTAAAAAGGAAAGATATTGCTATTCAAAATGGAAATGTGTATTCTGATGGAGTTCCATTTAAAACAGTTATTGTTGATGGGGGATGGGGCAAAATAACATATGGGAATGTGTACAACGTTTCATCTGGTGTTGTAAGTTTTATACTAGTACAGTAGATTATTTCAGTCAAATTTGGTTTTAGGGAATAATTTAGGTGCTGAAACGAAAAAAACATAATTTTTGGGAGTGAGAAACTAAATGTGCTGGTCGTGCTCTTTTTACAAGAAACATAATACTCCGAAAAATAAACATGATTGTGCATTAAACTGTTCCGGTCCATAAGTTATCATGCAAACTGACATTCATTACGGACCTGATACAGCTGTATCTGATATTCTGCTTTCCGAAATTTCGGAAAAAGAGATACTGTTTCCGAACAATTTAAAAGAGCGCCTTGCAATACACAACCTAGAAGGCATCCAACAATTGACCACAGGCAAGCATGATAACCAAAGATGCAGAGAGCTCAGAAAGGAATATCCGCCTCTAATTTTGGAAAGGTTATAAAAAGAAGGTCCACTACAAATTGCCATAATCTGGTGAAATCTATTTTATACCACAAGGATTTGAGTACTCCCTCTATCCTATATGGAAGAATTAACTAAGCAATCGCAATTTCTCAATTCGAAGCAAAATTTGACTTACCTGTGCAAAAGTATGAAATTTTCGCTGACCCACAGTATTCGCTTCTAGCAGCTTCACCAGATGGATTAGTTGGGGATACAGGCTTAATTGAAATACATTCTTTATTATCGATAAAAGGAAAGTTCTGAGATAATATAAAACTGTTTCACTATTACTGATAATACAATTAGGTAAATACTTATCTTTACAATCACATAAGCAATATTTAGCAAAACAAGGTCAATTAAATATTACCAAAAAAGATTTTTGCGATTTTGTATTATTCAGTGATAACGATTTCAACGTGGAGAGAATTTTTAGGGATAAAGATCTGTGGAAAAACAAAATTCTGCCAGAACTTGTAACATCCTCCCAGAAATTATACATGCTAGAGTTCCTAGAGGCATAAAAATAAGGGATCCAGATCACGATCCATAGACCAGTTGTAATTTTTTTTTTGTATTCTTTATGGTGTATTTATTTTTTTGGTAAATCTTTTTAATGTTAATATTGATTTTAATAAATTTTTATGTTTATTTATATAATCATTTCTTTATAATCATACGTAATAAAAATACATAATAAACAATAAAAATTAATAATATAGTATTTTTTCTATTTCTGTATCACATGAATAGATTTTTAATTGTAAAATTACCATAAATTTCGAAAATCAATCAATCTAATTAAAGGATTTGTGTTGAATTATATGTTTCAAATACCTCTTTTATGTGAAAAACGCACTAAAGCAATATAATACAAGTGGATTAGGTAGAGATATACACAGGTAACAAATTAAGCAGATACCCCCTTAAATTTTTATTTAGAATATATTTTGTTAGAAATTTCTTGAAGAAATATATTATTTATTTCATACTTTCTTTCCAAAGAACGTATGAAATAAATATTTACTTTACAAGATTGTTTCTCTTTCTATAACAGATGCTTGGTGTATTTTTTCAACAACTTGTTCATTTATGCAAGTAAAGATTAAATATTAGTCTTAATCTTAATACTTAGGGAGGCGGAGCGTAGGGACTGATAGTGTCGTAATTTAAAAATAGCGACAGTAACGTTGCATAGCGGAAAACAGTTGTTTGTAGCAGGTATTGCACACCCTTAAGCAATTTAAAACGGTTCCAAGTCAGTTATTTCTCTTTACATACAGGAATTGATAATAGGAGTAATATGTTGTAATATGAATTAACTTAAATGAAATTGTTGCATAAAAAAAATCAATTAATCTACGATATAATCAGACTGATTAGGAGAAATATACAGTGCTTGTTTTTTTTCCATTTTAATTCAAAACGCTATAAGCAAAAGAAGAATAGTTATGAAATCGTATTATTAAGGATGTAATTGGAATTAAAATAAAAACACGTTATTTGCTGTATAATTTTCCATTCATTGTGATTTAAATATAAAAAATCCTTACTCTACAGATTATTGATAGGCCGCTAAAAATCGAATTAATATAAAAGTGACAGATTTTTAATCAAAAATGGAAAACTGTTTTTGAAATTACCAAATTCCTTTCCTTTTTCCAACCATAAAAATGGAAATTGAATTAAAAAAATCGATTTCTTTCTACCTTTTATATTTACTATTTGTTATTATTAGCATTACAATAGAGTTAACGATTTAACTAAAAGTAAACACGAAACACATATAAGAAAATAATACTATCTAATCACAATTTAATAATTAATCTAACACACGTGGCCTTCCAGGACGGTGAGTCAGCAGGTATCTTTCGCCGCCTTCTTCATATCGATCTCCCCATTTTCTTACTTGTCTTCTCTAAAATTACAACTGAAACTAGCCTTAGACAAATCCAGTTAAATACGTGCAAATAATGCAATCAGAAATAATATGATCAAACTATGCAGTATACATACGTAACAAAATTACTTACCGATAGGTTACATCGACGGGAAACTTCGCTTTCTGAAAGTCTACTATTCAATAAACCAAGAATAATTCTCCTTTGCTATCCGTTTGCCTTAAGCCACGGATAATTTTTCTTGTTAAAATAAAGCGTCACAATAATTATAGTTATGCCAAAGTAACTTTAAATTCGTTTGTTACTTGTAGTAATTACTTGAATGGCATTAAAAATTAATTGATTTCCGGCTTAACCCTTGCGCAACAATCGTAATTATTCTAAAAATAAAATATGCCGAATATACCAGAATAATAGGACAATACATTATTATACTTTCTACATTGATTGATTTCGATTACATCCTAGATAATATGATAAGACAAATATTTGAATTGAATTGAAAAACGTTACAACTGCTAAAATAAAAACTGGTTATGTGGCATAAAATTTCCCATAGGTAGGGTGGCATTATTTAATTTACACACATGCTAAATGCTTTTTTAAGAAACGTTAAAAATATCAATCTAGGTTTTTCTAGGAAATCTCAAAATGAAATATAATGTCCACTTATGGTAAATTCAATCTTGAAACTTTTGTAAAGAAATCAATTTCTTTGTTTTGTAACTTAAACGAATATTTTTAATTTATTCGTTCTATATTGCGCCCTGAGGGGACTTGACCTGTTTTATGCAACAAAACAACAGAAAATATACTTTACCGTTTTGCATTTAAAGGAACTGTACAAAATTTATGTGCATTTTTAAACCTACTTCGAGGATGGGCTTTTTCATTGACGCCGGGTGTGCAGTAATGTATTATCTGCTTCAGTAAAGATAACGTTTGCATTAATTCAATCTCCAAAAGATTTGTACGCAACTAACAAGGATAGAGTTGTCGTTTCTTATTAAATGAGATGCTAAATTGACTTACCTAAATTTAAAAACAAAAACATGATAAAGACGTCAAAAACGGTTTCTTTGCTGAAACTTGAAAGAGATTAAATCTATGTTAGCAAACATTATTTGGTTTGATAAAAAAAATACTTGCAAGTTACTTAGACAAAAACTTAGATATTAAATCACTTAATTGGTTTTCTTTTTGTATGTATTAAGAGGTCATAATTATAATTTTCAAGCATATATCTTTTTAAATATTTTATACGAATATAAGAAACTGAAAAGTGAATATATTTTACAGACATTATAGTATATGCCTTTAATAAGTACGCCACTCGCGTCTCGCTGTCAAGATGATTTATTACTTTGTGATATTCTGGGACGTACTATAGTTTCGGAACAGAACTGTTTTATTATTTTGATTGAACACAAACTAGAATAAACAAATAACAATAACCATAAGCAACAAGGACCATAGCAAACAAAACAGGACCAAAGGTTTCAATAACAGTAGTTGACAGAAGGAGTTCAAAAAGTCGCCCTTCTGTGGTAGTACAATTCCCAAAGCGATGCTCAAAACTTTATCTTCGTGTTAGAAAGCATGCGATGTGTTATTTCTTCGAAAATGTTCCTAATGTCCTGCTGTAATTCTTCCACATGAGCATAACTACAGTTGTTGGCATAAAAAATGGTCCTGGATACACCACCATTGAAGAAATCGCACAGATTTAAATCTAGTGAACATACAGGCCATCTCATTGATACAAATTTTCCTGTCTAGTGTTGAGGAAAATGCCGTTTAATCCACGTTTAATCGGCTGTGTGGCTTGAGGTACCATACTGCATGTAGTGCACACTATCCACTTTGGGCACACTTCTTATTGTAGGAATCACTTGCTGTTGTAACATTTCATTGTGATTTCTTGCATTTAACCCACCTTCAATATAGAATGGTCCAATGATATGTTGTCCTAGAATTCCAAGCCGCACATTTACTGTAGAACACCGCTGGTCCCTATTATCGTTAGGAACGTATGAATTCTCTACGGCCCAAATTTCGTTATCTTGTCGATTGTGAGCAGGAGTTAGTTCGAAGGAGCACTCATCAGTGAAGCAAACGTTTTTTATAAACTCCCTGTGTCCTTTATTGGATTAGCAGCGACCTCGCAGTATTTCACTTGACGAAGTAATCTTCTGGCATAAGTCTCTGGTGACATTGTTTTTTGAGACTCTTGTAGCCAGCTACCTTTAGATTCTTTTAAACTGTGAACATTGAAATTTCAATTTCTGCATCAATGGTTCTGACACTGTTAAATGCGTTTCCCTTCGCACTGCAAAGAACCACAACCAACCGGACACTTTTCTCTTCGGGGAGTAGGAACATCCTTCAGTTCTTTCACCTATTTATTACCTTTTTCACAACTACAACGTACCAGTGTATACAAACACTTATACACGAGAAACCACCAAAATAACATCTGTACATAACAATTTACAAATCCTGAAAAACATCAACCAAACTACACTAACAGGCTGTACCAATCATTAATTTGCTTACATACAAACTAAAGGGGAATTAACCGTGTATCGAAACATAACTAGTAAAACTGGCACCAACACACGTTCCACCAACTAAAGTTACTACTAAACTCTAATAAACTATTTAAATTAACACCACGAAGTCGAACCAATTGTTATCTGCCAACCTGAGTAATATTACAAACCATAACCAACCGCATTCCACCAACTAAACTAAACAAAAATAGAGCCAACCGATGTTCTGCAAACTTAACAAACATTTTTAACGGGTGTCTGAGAAATTTAAATTTCGCGCTATATTAAATGATATTTTATAGTCATGTATTCTGTTATAGATTAAGAAATGATTGTTTGTTATTTATATATAAGTTTATTTAATATTAATAAGAGAAGCTTAAATTTACTTCAGTAAGTTATGTACATATTTAATTGGAAAGCATTTTAAATAAACGCGGCAATCTGCAGATGCATAAATGAGTTGTGGGAGGGGAATCAGTTGTTAACATGACTTTCAGTTTAAGTAAGTAGTTAGAGTAGGTTGAAACTAACCAAAGGGTGTGATTGTTGCCGAGGCACAAGTGACAGTAGTATATAGTCATGCTGGCATCTAAATTATGAAATAAAGTAAAAAATACAAGTTAGTGTGTAACAGGGAAGAAGTAAAAAAGCCTCCCTTATTAAAATAATAGAAGGCTAGATTGAATAAAAGTCCATATGACGTCAACTAAGTAATAAGAAGAAAAGTGACGTTATAAAGAAATAAATTACGTGTTTGATGCATAATGGAGGTCCTACATGAATACATCTTGAAAGAACGATATAAAATACAGTGATCGGCCCAGATGGGGAAATCATTAAATAGAGAAGAATAACTTGAAAGTTACTCGACTTCACCTGTTTAATTTAAAGAACAAAGGTTACTGATGCTTCCTGTGCCTTTAAAACGTTTTATTACGCCTACACATCTAATATCAAACACTGATCTACTGCAAGAATTGACCCGCTGGAATACCGAATTCTTGACTGGTAAACGCAATTTTCAGCTAGGTGAGCGCGGCAACAATTGGAAATGACCCTTCAGTTTTAAGTTAAATGTTAGAGTTTGACTAACATGTAGTCCGAAGACAAGTGGTGTATTTTCTACTGCCTCAAATTATTACACCCATTATTCCTAAGATCAATTTTATTTAAATCACGGAGTAAAATTTGAGTTATTAGGAAGCCGCCTAATTGATGGACATCGCCATTTATGTACGCACGTTAGTAACGAAGAAAGTTGAGAAAGAGCCAATATTAGTGCTTCATATGGGCCTAACTTTTTCGATACATGCTTGGACTTAGCGCAGTTTCGACAAACAGAATCGTACGATGATGGGGATGTTAATTGTCAAGACATATTGAAACTCATTACTGTTATACACAACTTAAACGCAAATGTTACTTATCTTCCTGCTTAAAATACATTAGGTGGAAATACTAACAAATGATCTATCATGTATTCACCCGACTGGTAATCATGATGCCGTAGTACAAATCTCAACAATTAGTACGACCTAAACTATTTGGATCAATCCACATCATTTCTTTATAACGCTGTGAATTGCAAACAGAGTGGAATTTATTAATTTCTACATTACTAACATCCTGATATTTTAACAATTTATTAGAAACATAATGCCTTGAAGACTGCCTCATTTCATACGCCATGATTGTAACTGTATTGAATACCACTTAGAACCAATGAAAATTTAAAACAATTATTGAGCAATTTAAAATTTCCATACTGAATGGTTAACTTTGAATGGTTAAAAATCCTCTTAGATGTTGATCGGCAACGGAATATTTACAAAAGTAGTGTATTTGATAATTCTCAAGCAAGCTGTAAGTCAAAGTCCTTGTTCATTTGAATTAAAGATGCTTGATACAATAGGATAGCATCGCTAATGGCTACTGATAATTGAACGATTCTACTTAAACCATCGTAGCGAAGTGGGTCGTTAAAGTGAGTTACATTGGTTTGACTTGATCCACCTTTAAGTATGTACAGTCTCCATGACTTAGCCAGAGTCAAACCCTATTGTACATCTGCTCAAACAACAATTGACCATTTTCCTGGAGGAATTCTATAATACTGTAAAATGTTCATCTAGTGAAGTGCCTAAATATATGGAATTCGCCTTCTTTAACCTTGCTTTAAATACATTATGACCCAATTTGTCGCTTCTGAAACTTCAATATTACTGTTCATAGAATTTGTAATATGCACGACAAACAGAATTGTAGAGATGCGATGTGAATCTATGCAAACATATGAACTTTACTCATACACGAATCCCAAACGTCATCTGTTGGTATTCCTCTCTTTGAAATGACACTTAGGCTGGGAATACCTACAGAATGAATTTACTCTGCTTTGTAGCGCTGGTGACACATTTGTTGCATATGCCGCATTAGTGAAATTCTGCCTTTAGATACGACCAAACTATTCCATCATCGATCCATGACTATCAGTCTTTCACACTGTGATATTGCCGAAACGAGGTTTGATTATTGACACACTTAAAGCATATTGTACAAAAACAGGATCATTTACTCTGTCTGTGTGTATTGTCAAAAATTCGTTAAAGACTAATCATTGGTTCAGCCAAATTTATAATGAAAATTTATTATGTAAATGCTTCATCTAATCAACTAATGCAGTCAACTTATAATGTGGTGTCAACTATCAAACCTTTTCATGAATTGAATATCTTATAATTCATGGTTTGATAATATGTCTCTTTCTGAGCTAATCTGCAGTGGATTTAGAAACTATCTTGGTGTTGATTGATCACTTTCAAGTATGTATCCTCAATAATCTTAGCCAAGTTCAAACTCACTGCTTGTCTATCTGTAAACAAAATTGAACATTTTTGGAGGGTTCTTTACACCTAGGTAGATCTTTGTAACGCATTATGTTTCCGTTCCTTAAGGTATCTTCTTTAAATACAGACTCATGGTGTTCCATTAACGTCAAACTCTCTGCAAAATTTGTAAACTGAACAAGCATTTGTAACAGTAACGCAAAAGTAATTTCCTCAACGCTCCTCTGTCATAGTATTGTGATTCTTTCGCATTTAAATCTGCTTAATTACAATTTCTCTATTACGTGTACTATGAGACACATTTATTGCTATGGATGTCGAAATTTCAAGATACCCAAACTATTTCCATCCGTCGAGACTATCAACGTTTTCAGTATATTGCTCATTTGTGGAAAACACTCTGAATTTCGCGTAAAAGATTTTGGTGTAGTTGCATCATCTTAAAGATTGACGTGGCGCCTATATCGAGAATGCTTACTTATCGAAACCTGTACTTCGACCAAAATCAATTAATGCCGGAGGGTGCCAACATGATGGTGTAATAATTTTTGTCTGACTTGCAATTTCATAGCCATGGTGATGAAACTGTCTATCTTTCTAGATGAACAGCAGTGGCTTAGAAAGAACCTAACTTCCATTGTTACAAATTTGTTCCTCAAATTTTTAAGTTTCAATGGCGTTCATTTATTTTAACTAGTAGATCTTATGCTTGTCTCCTGTCACTAAGGTAACCATTTATTAGCTTGTTTTCAATTTCGAAATCCGCTAACTAATTGTCAACCATAATAATTTATGCTTTATAGTAGCTTTGTGAATTCTTTGCGTTTATAATGTTTTACTTTCTCGAAAATAACTAAAGAAGTATTGCATCGTAAAAAATTAAAATTTTTGTTGCTTTCAACGTTTTCTGTCCAATAATAACATCGATTTCTGCAAAAAACGTTTTCTGTGTAATTTGATCATTTTAAATGTACGTATTTTGAATGCGCATACGAATAGATAAACCTGACTGTTCATCAATTAAGGCTTGAGCCTGAGGTTATTTTAGGGAGTGATTTCTAGCTCGAGAGTTAGAAACTCTATTCAAATTGTGAAAATTAATCCCTCATAACTATCGACTTCTGATCAAAAATTTGTTTAAATATTAGAATTCAATGGCGATTTATAGTAGAATGCTATAGCCTGTCAACTCTAAGCTAACCATATATTTAGCTGTTTTCGGAATTTTCGCCTTGAAAATAACATACATCTTTTGAATTTGTATAAATGTTTTCGAAACAAATCATAAATGTTTCTAAAGTTAAGGTGTTACAAGATGCCTTCTTTGTCAAAAAACAGTGATTTCAAAATACATGGTTGAATATTATTTTAATGTAGTATTTTAAGTCCGCATATCAATGATGTGAAGTACTGCATCGTAAATAATTTCATGAGGTTTTATATAGCCGTTTCTAGGATCGATTTAGAAATGTTTCATTTGAAAACTTCAATCCTAAAACATATTTGACAAAATAAATTTGATTAAGTTTAGTAGCCATGTTAGCTGCTAACTGCTGTACTGAAATATTTAGGCTGTGTGTGTTTCTGAAAATGAACTTGTTGTTGTTTTGTGTGATAAAGTGTTTCGAAAACAAATTAAGTGTGTGTGTGAAATGTGTAGTTTGTGATGTTCCAAATGTGTGTAAACGTGATTGTGCAAAATCTGTGTGATACGAAAATTATTTTGAAGTGTAAGTATTAAGTCGCGCATGTGAATGCGTTGTGAGCGTAGTGCATCGCTAGACAATTTCATAGATTTGATATGCCAATCGCTTAAAAGTTCGTGAACACGAAGAAAATGTGTTGAGCAAAATCTGTGTACTGTGAGCCGTGTGTCTGCCTGTGTGTCGTGTGTGCGTCAGTGTGTGTGTGTGTGTGTGTGTGTGCGTGTGTGTGTCGTGTGTGTGGTGTGTGTCGGTGTGTGTGTGTGTGTGTGTGTGTGTGCTGTGTGTGTGTGTGTGTCGTGTGTGTGTGTGCGTGTGTGTGCGTGTGTGTGTGTGTGCGTGTGTGCTGTGTGTGTGTGCGTGTGTAGCGCTGTGTGCGTGTGTGTGTGTGTGTGCGCGTGTGTGTGTGTGTGTGCGTGTGTGTGTGTGTGTGCGCGTGTGTGTGTGTGTCTGCGCGTGTGTGTGTGTGTGTCGTGTGTGTGTGTGTGTGCGTGTGTGTGGTGTGTGCGTGTGTGTGTGTGCGTGTGTGTGTGTGTGTGTGTGTGTGCGCGTGTGTGCTGTGTGTGCGTGTGTGTGTCGCGTGTGTGCGTGTGTGTGTGTGTTGCGTGTGCGTGTGTGCGCGTGTGTGCGTCGTGTGTGCGCGTGTGCGCTGTGTGTGCGCGTGTGTGGCGTGTGTGCGCGTGTGTGCGCGTGTGTGCGCGTGTGTGCGCGGTGTGCGCGGTGTGCGTGCGTGTGCGTGTGTGTGCGTGCGTGTGCGTGCGTGTGCGCGTGGTGCGCGTGTGCGTGCGTGTGCGTGCGTGTGCGTGCGTGTGCGTGTCGTGCTGCGTGCGTGTGCGTGCGTGTGCGTGCGTGTGCGTGCGTGTGCGTGCGTGGCGTGCGTGTCGTGCGTGTGCGTGCGTGTGCGTGCGTGTGTGTGCTGTGTGTGCGTGGTGTGTGTGCGTGTGTGTGTGTGTGTGTGTGTGCTGGTGTGTGTGTGTGCGTGTGCGTGTGTGTGCGTGTGTGTGCTGTGTGTGTGCGTGGTGTGCGTGTGTGTGCGTGGTGTGCGTGGTGTGCGTGCGTGTGCGTGCGTGTGCGTGCGTTTGCGTGCGTGTGCGTGCGTGTGCGTGCGTGTGCGTGCGTGTGCGTGCGTGTGCGTGCGTGTGCTGCGTGTGCGCGTGCGTGCGTGCGCGCGTGCGCGCGTGTGTGTGAGAAATTTGGCACACATATAGACATCAACTACCCAAAGCGACTGATTGGGGTAAATGGGGGTTTGGGGAAAGCGGTAAAATTGGGGGTAAGTGCTTTTATTAGCTTTTTACTTTTATTTGCGAGTATTTTTTGTCTCTATAATTTTTCTGTATAACAAACGGTGTACAAGACATTAGGAAAAAGCATCACTTTAAAAAACCGGTTTTTCTTAAATATCTCGAAAACTACTTAACAGATTCAAAAAGTGAGAATACCATTAGATAGGTAATAAAATTTTCACATGAAGTATTTTTTCATTTTTTTTTCAAAAATTTTGGCATTTTCCAAATATTTTCAAAAAGCTCTATTTTGGAATTCGTCCACACAATTTTTTTTTGAAATTGGTCTTAAATATAAAATAAAATTTCTGATCGAAAAGCATTCTTGTAATATTTTTGTAAAGTTAATCGTTTTCGACTTATTTACAAAAAAAAAAAAACGATTTTTTAATGTGGAGGTATTGATACAATTTGCAGCGGTTTATCTTATTATTTTGCAAGGTATACGGAGTTAGGAATTGCTTCGGGAAACGGATAGTTTCCCTATACGAGAAAATGTTGTACCGAAGACCATCGGCCAGATTTTGTTGTAACTGCATAGAGTTCTTCATGGAATGGCAAAAATTGCAACTTTGTATTGAAGTTTTACTATTGAGCATCCAATATGTCGCCAAATTTCTACTGTGTGGTCAGAAATGGCAAATTCAGTGTATGTGGAGGATGGATCATACTTGGAAAAAGTTGGTCCACCTGGACATATATCCAAGTTTCCAGCATCTAACACAATGGCGTCTAAAGACTTAACACGTATGCCATTTTCAAACATTTCGTTGCCTAGTTCTAATACTGGAATTTCACACCTTTCTATAGTTGACAGCAACTATGACTTGTTTCTCAATATTTGGCAAAACGCTGTTTTTTGTAATATACATTTTGCTAAAGGAAAATAATTTGCCTCCATCATTTCTGTATACTTTATGAACGCTCCATAATTCGTTAGGTAGCTTAACCGAAGAGCAATTATTGTCCCACAGCTCTTCAAATATTAAGGCTAAAATCTAAAATAACAACAATCTTACATAAAAATACAAAAGTAATAAACATTTAGATAACCTTGATTATTATTTGTATCTGCTCTTAACTGATTCGGGTTTAGTATGGACATCACAAGTTTCCTGGTTTGTTTTCAGGCGCTTGCATGGAACAACGTTAGTGTTAGTATGTTTTACCAAATGCTCTCTTTTGAGATTTTTAAATTAAAATATGATGCATCCGAGAAAAATAGTTGTAACTGCCTCTTCAGATAAACGAGGTATGTGTAATGGAATCTACAAGACAAGCACAAATGATAAAGGTTTTCTCGTAAAAAATTAAAAAATATGGTATTTTTTGATATGTAGGAAAGACATAAGGCTGATTATTCCTCGAATATTTTACCCATTTTCCCTTGGAACATGTTTAAATAGGTAACTAATTGCCGAAATGGTTTTTAATTTTTGTTTTATTGCAATTTTAATTTTAACTACTTATGTTAAATTATAATGATGTGGTAATTTAACATATAATTGGTAAAGCATTTGCTTCAAGGTCTAGGAAAATCAGCAAAAAATCTACACGTACCAAAAGTCAAAACTAAAATTAAAATCATGACGTATCATTATGCCTTTTTTTAATTATTAGATACCAAAACCTATTTAAACAGAGATTTTCTTCTTGTCTATTAATGTTATTAGGGTGTTTATATATCTCAATAGCTTCACGTTGTAAACGAACATAATAATGAGTTTGTCATGAAAATATTTGAATTTTCTCAAATTGAATGTCATGTTTTAAATTATGTAATGTCAACCACCGCAGATTTCTTTGGTTAACCTAATCTACAAAATCTCATATATTCTTTACCTCTTGTATCTTAAACGTTCTTTAATTTTTCTTGTAGCTTTAAAAATAGTCCTAATACGATATTTAATTAGGATTTTTTCAATTCTATCTGTAACATTAGCTATAAAAGGAAGAAAAGTAGTACCAACACTAATAATTGGTTTTACTTTAATGCTAGGTCTAGATAGTGTAATAACATTATTATCTGTAAGCGAATATCCATTATCTTGTAAGGACTCTGTTAAATATTTATATTCATCCTTAAAAAATTCAGGGTCACAAACTCGTTTTGATCGATCTACTAAAGATTAAATTATACCAATTTTTTGGCGTGGAAGGTGGTGATATCGAATCGTTAAGATTGTATAATATAAAGATACACCATTAAAAAAACCAAAAAAGATAGGTATTTTATTACGTGTAATAATGGTAAAAGTTTGCATTTTCATTTTTATTTTTGTTACAATTAAGTAAGCAACTTACCGTGATCAAGCCAATTTTCCATTTTTTAATTCAATTCGCTTGAGGAGGTTAATATAAAGATACCCTTTCAGGGCAGGATGTATATCTCGAAGGACAGTTGGGAATGAAACATTTCATGCCCATATTGGCTACAGTCCATATAGTAATTATTATTAAGAAAATTCCTCTATTTATTTACGATTCAAAAAATGAATATGAAAACGTTCTGTTAAAAATCGAAAATTAACCACGAATACAACAAATATCGTGGAAATACGTACAAGTCTATGCAGGTTACGGAGTAGTGAGCTACCCATATTGCTGGAAAAGGAAAAGGCCACGTATTTCATTCCCTCCTCAGAGGGGAGGACGGGCTGCTCGAGCTTTCCAGCCACAATCATTCATACATTACGTATGTATGCATGGTGATTTTAAGGACGGGTGTGGTTGGAGTAGGTTCGGAAGGAACGGAGTCAGACTTCTAATGGGGAAAATACTACCCCATCATTCGCCTAAGTAGCCGCACATAGTGTGCATATACGCAGTGGCCATGCCGCTACATGTGTTTGAGGAAAACCCTCTGAAAAAGCCTAACACAAGGTAGATGGTAAAGGGAATCGAACCCATTACCTTCCGAACGCTAATCAGGTCGTGTCACCACTACGCTACTAGCTTAGTTGTATTAATGTTAGCTGGAAACCGTTATGTACTTTATATTGTTGATTTATGAACAAAACGCAGAAAGTGAATGTGCGTGGCTGTAAGCAACAAAAGTGAGCTGTTTACGGTTTCAATACGACTATCAACAATATCCCTCATAATTGTACGTTTTTATTTTAACCTTACCCTTAATTACTTGTAGTAACGTTTAATGTTATGATTCATTACACCAACCAACACATCTTGGTCTACACCTGTTGTAAACCTTCAGGCGTCGATACTCTATTATTCAACCTTAATCCTTAATCTACAGTGTTATGTAATTATTATTTCAATGATTGTGTAATGATAATGATGAGCATTCGGTGAAATAAAACACGGGGTCCTATAATTGCCTTATGAAATGAAAGTAAGCTTGTTTATAAATCTAGCAACCTTTTTGACAGAGGTATTTGCAATAAGACAGTCCTTGCATATAAAATAATATAGAACCCTCATTTCAAGTTTGGTATATATATATATATATATATATATATATATATATATATATATATATATATATATATATATATATATATATATTTATTTATATGTACATATACATATTTTGGTTCACATCTTTACAATTGTGATCCGAAAAAACATACTTCACTATGCTTTTAAACGTCAAATGTTTCAACATTATCACATTAAATATGTAATAATTTGAGAAGGTAATAATTTTTCGATGAATAGCATCATACATTATCTCCAAACTTGAATAGACCGCCCCAGGAATTAAATTAGCATAACTACGTTTTTGTCTTTAAATGTTATGATAAGCTTATGGAATATCTTTGTTTTCCAAACTAATAATATTGCTTAAAATACGAAACAAACCATATAGGTTACACAAGTCCGTGTTATTGAAAATTTCTCACAGAATTTTTTTATGAGTTACGTTAGTGACTTTTATACTATTTAATGAACTTTTGAGATTCAAATTGAGTATTACTTTAGTTCTGTTGAACGAGACAATGTACAAATCACACCTTATTATTTCTTATGTTTTATGTCTATCATTTATAACATATTCTGATTCTCTGAGTAAGTGACTAGTATATATATATATATATATATATATATATATATATATATATATATATATATATATATATATATATATATATATATATATATATATATATATATATATATATATATATATATTAATTTGATTTTAACAATTTTTAGCGAGATTTCAGGTTTGTAATCAATCTGATAGTAATTTTGACAAATGTTTAAAAGACGCAATACAGAATGCGTTACTCCTTCTTGAAAAAGGTAAGTATTCTCTATCGTCTAAATATATACTTTGATACAGACGTAATGGCTTAATAGGGTTACCTGAATACAACATTCCGTCAATCCAACCAATCAATGTTCAACACTGGACAATTAAAGGAGTGCCTCCGTTAGGGTTTGACCATAAGTACACCAACATGAAGTTGTATAATTATTCATCGTCAATAATTAAGAATGTTGTGTAATATAACGATTAATTCACTTAAGCTTAGACTGCCATTTTGAAAGTTTTAGTTCCAAATTCGAGGAAAAAGAATTTACTCTTCAAATAGACGCTTTTAATCCCTCATTAAACGCTAAAGCAAATTATGATTATTCAAACTTCATAGTTAATGGGGTTGACATCAGTAGCAATGGGAACATTAACTGTACTTACTGTAAGTAATTACGCTTCTAACTTTTTATTTAATTCTTGATAAATTTTGTAAACTTATAACATCTAGTAGTAACTAGAAATAATATAATGTTCATTTAACACTTTTCTGGGTTTCTAGCAAGAGCTTTCTTGGATATTAGTCATGTTTAAATATTGTTCTTAATTTACCGTTATCATTGTAACTTTGTGTTGCAAACTTTGTAACACTCTCGTAGACTCAGTCACCAAAATATGCTCTTTCCTTCTCAATGGCATTTGTGTCCTTATTCATTACAGAACATTGATTTAATATTATTTTTCTTACGTCTTATTCTAACATCGTTGGGTGACTAGTTTGAGTTACCAGGAATAATTCGCCATAAATTCGAACTAAAGTTCGCAACTTCATGTAAAACATTCCATTTAATATTTGATGATTTTCGATAACTGACATTTGATCGAAATTCCTACAGGTATCTGATTAATCATTTACAGAAATTTAAAAATGTGAGATTTTTCGATTCAAGTTCGTAATTTTACCCAATACAGCTGTAATTACTGTCTAAAAGTAATATGATTGTGTAATTTATATCTAAAAATGTAGTTGAAACCCAACGGAAAAGCTACTATAATTCCGATAAATACTTATAGCTAAACCTGGAGAGGGCTTCAAACACCAGGTATAATATCCAGTAAACCTGTTTTGTCATTCAACTTATCTGCACCTCTTTAGAACTACTACAGTTTTCTGTTATTTGCAAACGAATGAACTCTTTAGCTCGATACATACCTTCATTTCTTCTCATTCACTTGTCTTCACCACCGTATTCATTTTCCGATTTTAGTGAAACTGATTTTTTATTTCACAAAGTTTGTACATTTTAAAACAATAATATTATCCCCTTCATAGTAATTCCTTCGGCAGCTATACATCGGCGGTTTTTATCATGTCCGTCGCATTCCTTTGGATATTCTCCACGGTCCCAAAATGACGTCATTTTAAGACATTTGTTAGTTTTGAGAAAAGAAGAAACTACCCAAGTGTACTTCGGTCTTTGTCATTGTCATTGTTGATCATCCACGTGTTAGAAATGTCTCGTCTCACACGTAACACCTTCTTTCTAAGCCTATCACATGACATTTTAAAAAAAAAATTTAAAAACAGGTTGCCCTGTAGAGACGAATTCATTGCGGACGATACGGCTACAGTAAAAAAAAATCGGTGTTCGGTTCGCTAATTCGAGCTTTCTTCGATCGAGCAGATGTGTGTGCCCTTCCTGACTCAAAACTCCTTGATTCATAATCCGAAAGTACAGGACTGAAAAGTTCTGGTCATTGGAAATTATCTCAACAAGATCACGGTATCAGATTGCCCCTATGCTCTACACCATTTAGGCAACGATCTTTCGAATGTGTAAATCCTCTGTTTGAATCTGACGCGCGATGAAAGTATTCCAGTTTATGTGGTCACTCATCAACATTATTAATAAATAATATAAATGATAATAAAAGTTGAAGGTCTCCCTGTACGAGGTTCATCTTCAACATGTGTCCACTTTCCTAGAATAACTTTGTTCCAATGGAAAGCTTCGGCTCTTGATTAAGAATGTTCCCCGTTGACCTATTTCAACTTATACAAGATTACACTCGTGTGTTCTCCAACATTAACACAAAAGTTAATCACAACGTTATCCCAAATTCCGCTGTTCCATTTTGCGTGGCACACAACCAAAACACAACTTCTCATAGTAGTCTCAAAAACCATGTAGTGAAGGAACAGTGTTAAAACTCGTGCTAAGTAACTGGAGTAGATTATCAAACATGTCTAGTAAAGGAGAAAGACACAGCGTTCCCAGATCGCTAGCAGTGGTGTCATTCTCATTATTTCTCTGAGAAGCCTCGTATACGTTTCCTAGTTATAATAACGTGTTACTCATACCTTTCCTAATTTTCGCAAATAAAATTACGTCATAAGGTAGTTGGTATTAATGGTGAGCACTCCTCACTGTTCCATCAGTATAGGTATTAATAGTGGTTAGATAGTCTTTGTCTCACTTATGTACTAACTTCAAACCAACTTCTTATTCCAATCCTCATTGCTTTCGCTGACCTTTATGCAGGTTCCTAATTAACGTTTGCCCCTAGAATCTATACTGTTGCCCACTGCACACCCTCTAGGACCTTCTCAATGACAATGTAACTACGCTAATTTTTTTATAACTATAATGTTAGTTTTAATACGTACCCATTGCTTTACTAACCTCAAACGGTTTTTCATTCCGTCCTTCTTCTATGTTTGTTTTCCAATCTTTTGTATAAATCCTTGGACAATACCCAACTTGCCTGCTAACCATTAATTTTTTAGATGGAGCTGTATTGCAAATAAATATTACTGCTCATATATCTGAGAAAATAGAAATTAAATCATTCCTGTTTGACATGGTTGACGTGGAATCTGTCGTAACTGAATATACAAGTGCTGAGGCGGTAAATGCGCTAGCAACACAAGAACTTATTAACCATGATTCAAACGTGATTGTACGTAAAGAACAAAAAATGTATGACGTATTATATGGTTCTGCGTTAAGAAATGTCACTAATTCAATCTTTTCACTTTTTACGTTTAAGGAATTCTTCCCGGAGTAATTGTATTCTTGAAAAACAGTTCAAAAGTTGTTATACATGTATATATTTAATTTTTCGAAAACTAGCATAGGAAATTATTGTGCATCAATAACTGAATGTAATAAATGAGTAAGAATTTTTAGGAATTTTGACAACAAAGGAATTAACACCTGCAAAGTAACCCTTTCGTTTTTAAAAACTATTGAATAAACAACTCTCACAAGTGTAAACTTGATTACAATGTAACAAGTAAATAAGATAACACCTACAGATTCTCAACAAATACACGAAGTGAACTCTATAATATGATTGGCAGTATGGTCTTCCAAACTTTAAGTAGGGACTTTTAGGTCTCATTTTGTTACTTTACTGTCATCAGTAATATTTAAGATAGTGATAGTTGATATATTAGCAATTCCTCACTTACCTAAACAATTGTTTTTGGGGCATCGACTTTTAAGCGTTCTAAATATTATACGCAGTAATACAATTTTACCTAAACATTAAACTGCCTTCCTTGTGAACTGACTTGATTGGAACGCCATATAGAACCTAGACTAATTGAAAAGCTTTATTATAACCCTACTCCTTTTTCTGTTGTCCAATTCTGACATTCTGATTAAAATTTAATATAGCCAATGTGTTTGTGTGTAACGCTCCCTTAAATATAACCTCTATCCTTAAGCTTCCTAATATTTGTTCTATCTACTATCAAAACTTTCTTTCTGCTGATAATAAACGTTAAACTGCTTATTCCACCATATAGTAGATTATTCGATTCACGCGAGTACTTTTCGAGTGATACAAGGTAGATATACCGGGTGTAAATCAAGTAGGGTCCGCCACCGTAGCTTTTGAACGGTTCGTTAGATTTTGTTCAAACTTTGGTGGGTTGTATTAGTGCCAGTTTGGAGTTTTCTACACAAAACTTAAAATCAACGCATGGCCCATATTCACGATTACTTGACGACAATCCTTCATTTCTCCAAATATGTGATTTAATGGTAGGTATGTATACTGTAAAAGATTTCTTTTATTGGGCTCATCAAATTCTACTTGTAATGGTTCTTCATTCTTTGGTGACCACCCCAATGAACTAGTGCTTTCCTCTTGCTTACCGTATAAGAAACATATCCTTACAGTGTAGACGATATGCCTGGATTTCTGCAAACGTCCACTCTTTGACCATCTCAGTCATAACAAATTTGTTCGAAAATTGGTAAAATGCGGAAGATAAGTGTGAACATCTGATTTAATTATAGTATCATCAAAATGTGCGCCTTGAAAAACGTTTAGTGATTCGGCCATTGTCGATGGGAAGTTTTAAACCAATTGAGGTTAAAAAGTATTTCTCTGCAGATGTTAACCGCAATGAAGGTTGATGACTAATTAACGACTTACTGTAGGGATAATGGGATAATGTCTTTTATATGAATTTCTGAAAGATAGAGTTGGTCCGTGATTAATTCTCAGACCCATGTTCTTTCAGTTCTAAGCGTACTGTGAATGGTTCACCTTAGCCACGTCTATTGATTCATACTTTTGATTGGTCTGGTCAATTATTATATATTACTAATCATGTGGGTGTTTACTTCTAAACATTGAGTATTGCTGGGAGTTTTATCTAGACGATAACCTGATGGAACTGAAACGTCAATCTCATATAATACTTTCGCAGGTTTTCCGTTTCGATATAGATTTATAATGTTGTACTCTACGTGAAGATTAGTATGTTTAAGTATTTGGATGTCTAACGCAGATGTATGTAAAATATTTGGTTCTAAGGTTTTAGACTCAAGCTCTAGCATGCGGCTAATGATATTTTCTTTAGTAAAATCGACACGAAATGAACTATTTAACTACATTTAAGTGTATTGTTGCTTGCTAAAGTGATAAACTTTTCTATGGGTGTCTTACATTTTAAATAATGGCTAATTTCATCAAACTCATATGCACCATGTGGAATATGCAAATGAGATGGATTTGTTCTAAAATAAAATCTATAGTTGCCTGATAAAAATTTGCGCCCCAAACAATCTGGCGTTAAAACGTTCTTGCGTGAAAACATTCTTGCGCCAAAACATACTGACACTAGAATGGCATGGCGCCAAAATATACTGGCACCGAAACGTCCTGGTGGGAAAAAAGTGATACTGTAGTGATCCAATAAATCCTAGAAAATAATTCCTATCATAACTTCATAGTTACTTCAACGCAACTGCATTTCTGTCATGTTTATAAATCCAATCTGTTGCGAACGCCTTTCCCTTTGATAATTCCTGAACTTTTGTTTCATATTTACATACATACCTGCATGTTTAATTTATGTTCATTATGACAATCAAGCATCCTGATACCTGTATTTGTTAATTACTCTTTTATTAATTCCAGTAATCCGGATTCACGTCATTACTATGCTATTCATCAATTAGTGAGCAGAAAAACCTATGCTAATATACTTATTCGGTGTTTAATACCCAAAGAATATATCAGAACGCTACAGTATTGTTTCTTTACTAACGTAGGTTTTGAGTCCGACGGTAAAGCGAATACACGCCACGAGCTACGTCCTTCTCCCTCCTTCAACCTCCGGTTAAACTCTCTCTACTGTATGGGTGTAAGGATCGAGAAATCTGAACAAAAATCTGCAAATTAGTTATTTTAATTTATCCGTTTATGTTACAGCAAAGTGCTCCGATGCAGTTTACTAATTAATTTTACCCCTTCTTCCGTAATTCAGAAATCGTTTTAGCTTTCGATGCAAGAACCCCATCAAAGCGTCACCTCCATTCTTTCATCCAATCAAGTTAAATCGCGAACTACTCAGGGTGTTTCAAAATACGATTCGCTGTTTTCTAGGGTAAATAGAATATTAAAAAGTAACGTTAGTTTGGTTTATAAACATGTGTTGGAAAATGCCTCCTTAAGAAGATACGGCCCTATAAATGTGGCCTCAAAAATATTTTTTTTTTATTATCTCTGAAACGGTTTAAGATACCTAAATGAAATTTAGAGCAGAAGCACCTTTGATTAGGTCATAAAAGATAGTGTTGACAAATATTTTGTAGAGGAGCATCGCTAAATGGGGGGGGGGGGGTTGCTACTTACTTTGCTCCCAAACTTTTTTTATAGGTATATTTTATTTTTTGGGCAAAAGTAGTATTTTTTAAACAGTTTGTCACACAAGATATAATCTTGTTGAAAGTGAAAAAAATTACTGGTTTTCGAGTTATTTGAGGTTTTAGCAAGTCTTGCTGGTCTATTTAATAAATTATTTTAAAATGAAACAATTAATAACTTTCATGCGCCAGAACGAACTACCTCAGGGGATAATGATTGTTTCACGAAATATTGTAAATATTGTAAATTACTTAGAACTTAAAAAAGGTTCTAATTGTATGACATTAACACAGAACAGACAAAGAAAACAATTAAAAAAAACAACGAATAACACAAAACAAACAGAAAAAAATTGAACAAGTAGGTACGGGTTTTTTCATTAAATGTTCGAAATGCCTACCATCTTCACGAATACATAATCGTAAACGTTTTTCTAGTGAAAATATAATCATTTGGAGTGGCCGTGGTTCTTGAATTAAGATTTTAAGTTATTTTCAACTCTCGATTGAAGTTCTTCTATGGAATGTATTCCTCCGAATATACTTTTTCTTTAACTAAATTCCACACATCAAAATTCAAAGGGTTTAGGTCAAGGGACCTTGGTAGCCAGTGTATAGGAGAATCAGTACCTCGACCAATCCAACGATTTGGAAAATGTTCGTTGAGCCATCTTCCAGCTTGTCTACTGAAATGAGGTGGAGCACCATCATGCATAAAAACCATATTTCTTCGTAGATCAAGAGGCATATCTTTAATAGAAGAAATAAACGACTATTCAAAAATTTATAGTAAGCATCATGATTCAAATTTCTATCAAAAATATGGTATGCAACAAGGCGGTTGCTTATAGAAGCAGCCCATCCATTCATCTTAAAATTTTGTTGATAATGCGTTACACGTTTAACCGTTAGATTTTGCTCTGCCCAGAAGTGACTGTTATGACTATTAAACATTCCTTGTCTAGTAAAAGTTAATTCATCGGTGAATCAATCAGGCGTAGGCCTGTTCGGTCCAGTTTCTGTTTAATTAAGCAACGGAGCGCACGCCCGTTTGGCTAATTAACTCTTTCCTAACACACATATCTAACATAAGTACGACCGAATTGGGAAGCCAATACAGTTTACAGACAAAATATTGCCAAACACTCTTCATAAAACCGCCTCCTGTTAGATTACACGAGAAATCGGATGTCTCGTGCACAGATACAGAATTAAATCCAGTTTCGGTCCTTAATACAACCACTCTGTAGTTCGTATCAAGAATACTTGTTGAAGTATTAAAATCCGCTTCTCGAAAGAATAAATCAATCCTTTAGAAAATTAAAACCAGTTTCTGTAACGCAGAGATTCCAATCTCATACAACCATTCCTGATAGTTTCTGAGAAGCGATAACAATTAATCGCATTCAGTTCTCAAATCTACTTCCTGAAGGAGCATTTATATTCCTTAAATTTATGCGTATTTTACTATAAAGTAGAAATCCTGATAAAATTTCTCAAAGAGAATCCTGTTCCGTATATTTTATTCCCATTAAGCGACATAAATAATTAATCGCATAGAACTATACAATATAAACTCCTGTAATCTATTTTAATAAATACACAAGCACAAAATTTCGTAAAAGTAGCAAAACCCCAAAGTCTTATATTACTAAATAAATAAAATAAAACATTTCAAACAGGCAGATATCAAGAACACCCGTTGACTTAGTGACTGACATATGAAGTCTTTGTTTTTTTTTTTTTTTTTTTTTTATGGTTGTGGACCTGTACTCATAAAATCGTCTTATCAGTCCGTTAAATTCTTAGAATATATTTATAGAAATATTCTTTTGTATACGAGCTTTTGACGCGATTAAAGTTAAAGTTCGTAGAATATAAAGTATACCAAAGGTATTGATTTTTTTGTGAGTAGTTTTCATTTTAATTATCAATTTGCGTATGAGTAGTGCTGGACCAATTAAAGGTCACTCGCCGTCTGGTGGTGAGAAACGAAAGCTATTGGAGCTCTTTCAAGGTCAAACCTTTAGCGGCAAATTAAAATTTTTAAGGCACGCTCAAGGTCGAAATATTAAGGTAAAATTTTAAAGCTAAAAATAGAAATTGATAGGTCATCATTATCATCATCATGATCATATCACAATTCTTAGAATCTAAAAATAGGGTTTTTAAGGTCAAAGAGTAATGACCTGTAGGGGTATCGTATTACATTTCATAGAAATATAAAAATATAATCAATTCGTGGAAACATGAAGAATGACAGGTTTTTATGTATGTATGCTAAAAGGTAGATCAAGGTCGAATGGTACTTATATTGACTAAATGGAGTGTTTTCTAAACTGAAAGCAGGACAAGGTGGGTATTTAACAAGTTTAAACAGGTTGTGAGGGTTACTCAAGTTAAAGACACATTTAGGTGAAAATTTAAAGCAAAAAATAGAAATTGCTAGGCCATTATAAAAATAAACAAGAACTTTTTGTCTAGGTAAGTGGTTTTACAGGATACAGATTTGTAATAAAAGGCTTCCTTGGATGCGCACGATTCAGTAAACTTTCTGTTAGCGTACATGGCGAACATAGTAGTACGGATGGTAAGAAGAGAAAGTAAAGAAAAAGTATAAAGTATTGAGGAGGGAAAGAAGATGCTTAAGGAGTTACTGAACAAAATAAAAGAATTAAAAATAGATTTAGTGTGAAGTGGATATAAATATGAAGCAGCTTGGAGTTAATAAATAGAAATAAGCATGTCTAACTTGTAATGTTTAGCGTTGATATATAATGTAGAAAAAAAATTGTGGATTTAGGATATGATAATATTAATAATAATAATAATATGCATGAAAGGTGAAATAGAAGTTTATTGGAAATTAAGTGGAAGAATGTGTCATAAAGTAATATCATTAAAAAAAGTGATTTGTAAATTTAATGAAAGACGCTGTTTTATATTTATATATGTAATAATAATGAGTAAAGTTTTGTAATGAGTGAAATGTAAATTTACTGAAACACCATTAAGAAACTAAAATTCAACATGTTTTATGTTTATATGTGTAATAATTGCAATGAGAAAAGTTTTGCAATGAAAAAACAAAAGCTTGAAATTATGAAATGCATTGGAAATATATTGATGTATTATGAGTGTATAATCAAATAAATGTTATGTAAGGATAAGCATCTGTATAAAATGAGTTCTATAAAGGCTTGGTGTTAATGTTCACTGTATATTAAAGTTTTTGAAATAACGAATAAATATGAAAAGACATCCACATAAAGTGATGATAAGTTTCATCATCACTAACAAACATTAAAAAGTTTTTGTCGTTTTGCTGGTTGATCAATACAAAGAGTACAACTTCTTATCATTTGCGCATTACAAATGTATTGAGAAATTATTTAATTAGTTAAAATTGTTTTAAATATGTACCTTATTATTATTATATAAGAAAATTAAATGAACATAATTAAGACGTGACCTGAAAAAAAAATTAGTTGAATTAAAAAAATAAGTATGTCATAAAAGTAACGTTCTAAATTCTTAAATTTACCGCTACTTCCCAGTAAAAAAAAATTTTTAAACACGACTGTATTTTATAGGTGGCACATTATCTATTTTCATTTATTAATTGATCAAAAATATGAAAAATGGTTCTAAACTTAATCTATTCAGTTTTTAAAACGATAAATAGCACTAAAACAACCATTTTGTATTTACGTAAGCTCATAAGCAAGCCGTAACTTATTGAACCCCATTTCAAAATTCGGTTAGGACCCCAAATTTTAAATTTTCAACATGAAAATTATACGTGAATAATTTAATGTAAAATTCTCAACATAAATGAAAGGAATTCAGCTTGAACGGAAACCAGTATGCGAGTCAGCGGCTAATAATTATTCTAACATATATCATAGTTATGGGTATTTTTTCAATCTTATAAAACTGTATACTGCATTATGTTTTTAAGTTTTGTATGTATGTATTCACTTTTGCTAAATTACATAATTTGTGTAGTTCCATGTATTCAGTAATTATTTGAAACTCGTAACAATATGTACATCAATAACATTAATTTTTTAAGTTAATATATACATATAAGTAACTCAAATTTAAAAAATACACTTGCTTTTGAAAGTTCCAAATTTAATATTAATATTAGTATAAATTACGTTTTGAATTTTTTAATGCAATATGCTGAAATTCGTTTTATTTGCAAAATTATATCTACACATTTACATACTTTATGCATCATTAAATGCACTGTACACACACTATACACTATACACACTAATTTTACATACTAAAACTAAACCAAAAACGGCCCTACTCATCTATATTATCCAACGTATGCAATGCATTTTCCGCATTAATTATGCTGAGCCTTAGTTTATCTAATTGTGTGAGGCTTCCGCAAATTTGGCAGTTAGCCGCTCCAGACGTAGCACTTCCAACACTCTAAATGTAGCGATCTAAAATTTGGCGTAACCACTTGACACGTCTTGTTTTAAATTTCCCTATGGTAGTGGGATCCTGCGACTGATTTTGTGTAAGGGTTTGAGCTTCCTCCGGTGATGGTGGTGCAATTAGCGCCAAATTCTTCCCCCCATATTGCAGTGGTGGGGGTCGTTATTACAGTCGTTGCAGGCGTAATAATAAAAAAATTATAATGGAATAATTAATGATAATTTGTCAATAAACGAATCCATGAATAAGAACTATGGATTAAGTAACGTATACTTACGTTTCAAAATATCGAAATTAATCATCCTCAACATCACTATCCCTGATTCATATGATGGGTATTCCATCCACTACTGTCGAGAGTATCCCATTGTTTCCTGGCTGTACTAACAGGTGCTGCAGTTTGCTTTTTTTTTAATTTTGCTTCATGATGCCATTATTTAGAATAATTATAACTATATGCGTGAATAAGTAGTGACTGAATGTTGAAATAAAGTTTTAAGATTATATGCATGTAATCTGTTAACGTTAACAAGATTGCTAACAAGCGGAAGTGGTATAATGAACTGGCGTTCTTGTGAATAATATTGAAACGTAATCTAAAAGTCAAAAATTTTTATGTAATATTTAGTTAACTAAAATAAAATACAATTAGTTTTTATGTGTTTAATTTCATCTAAGAGCCACATCCTTTGATACAAACTATTTCTATAGCTATATAAGTAATTTTATTTCACAAAGTGTAAGTTAAACGTCTAGTTATGACACAATGGTCTTTCATCTAATTCCCACCACTTTACAAATAACTTATTATTCTTGGAGCGAAACACTCTGTTTACTAGATATACGTTCGGATACTTAGTTTTCTGTAATTCATGTTCATAAAACCCTCCCAGTGCAGGTTTTCCTTTCATGTCTTCCGACATGTACGTGCCAAAGGTCATCAGAACCTTTAATTATTGGTCACCTTCGTTTAAAATTTTTTCTTGCAGGTTTGTGTAATTCGTTGACGAGTTGCAATTTGAACATGGTACTAATTTTTTGACAACTTCTTTAAGTTGATATAGTTTCAGC
This sequence comes from Vesta saturnalis, assembly GCA_036346205.1. NCBI lineage: Eukaryota > Metazoa > Arthropoda > Insecta > Coleoptera > Lampyridae > Vesta > Vesta saturnalis. The sequence continues at coordinate 110,434 of JARFJB010002055.1, forward strand.
TCCAACGCTAGATAACCGTTAAAGTTTCCTTTAAAACCTTTCTGAACTGCTGGTAGACAAAAATCAAGGTATCCTTTACGTGTAGCTTCACCATCTTCTTCCGGGCCCGCCAGCTGTGTCAAACGGATTCCATCCAAATTGAACCTTGTTGATAAGTAAAGGGTTTTCCAGTAAGAGGTGTTATTTTGAATAGCCCGCTATTTCGGTAGATGTCACTTTTGAAGCTGTCATTTATTGACATTTGACAAGTAAAAACTACGCGATTAATAAAAATGGAACGATACACGCTTCAACAACGCATTGAAATTATTAAAATTCACTATAAAAGTGGTGAAAATTTGGCAGAGACGGTTCGTAAAACTAAAACATTTTTGGGTCGTCGTGAAGCACCTTGTTGGACCGCAATACAGAAATTGGTGAACAAATTCGAGCTGTTGGGACAAGTTAATGATGTGAAGAATAAAACCCGTGCACGCCGCTCAAGAACAACTGAGAATATTGCTGCTGTAGCCCAAAGTGTTGAAGAAAACCCAAGTTTGTCCATTCCTCGTCGTTCTTTGGAATTGAGCATTCCACAAACATCATTACACCGTATTTTGCATAAAGACTTGGGTCTTAAGGCTTATAAAGTTCAGTTAACACAAGAACTCAAGCCGGCCTATCATCAACAACGTCGTGTCTTTGCTGATTGGGTTGTTAAAATGTATGAAAATGATCCGGAATTCCATCGAAAAATCATATTGACTGATGAGGCCCATTTCCACCTCGGTGGGTACGTCAACAAGCAAAATTGTCGCATCTGGGGCTCGGAAAACCCAAGAGTTATTGTTGAAAAGCCTCTCCATCCTCAACGTTTGGTGCGGTTTATGGTCTGGCGGGGTCATTTGACCTTACTTTTTCGAAAATGAGGCTGGAGCAACTGTTACGGTGAATGGATTGCGCTATCGAGAGATGATTAATGATTTTTTTATGGCCGGAATTGGGTGGTATTGATCTAGACAACGTTTACTTTCAACAAGACGGCGCTACGTGCCACACAAGCAACGAAACCATTGATCTTTTACGAGAAAAGTTTCCGGGCCGTGTTATCTCTCGAAGAGGTGATCATAATTGACCACCAAGATCTTGTAATTTAACACCTTGCGACTTCTTCCTTTGGGGCCACGTGAAAGATAAGGTCTACGCCAACAGCCCAGCGTCGATTCAAGACCTCAAAGATGGAATTCGTGAGGCTATCGATGACATAGGGCAGCCACTTTGCGATTTGGTTATGGAAAATTTCATGAAAAGGATATGGTCCTGTAAGCGTCGTGGTAGCCATTTGGCTGATATCGTTTTCCATTATTAACGGCATACCTTCCTCTGTATAATGAAAGAAACATTCGATCAATTATCTCAAAAAATTCCATTTTTCTTTGAATATCAAGATAACACCTCTTATTGGAAAACCCTTTAGTATTTCTTAGTGATGACAACTTGAGGATCAATGGAACTGGGAACAATGCTGAGTCTCCTATTCTTGATATCAAATTGATTACCATCTTTCAGCTTAAACTGAGGGGTTAATTTCTTGAATTGATACTGTACATGTCAACGTCCAGATTTGGCAAGGGTCATTTTAGTTATGATATGTCGACATCAATGCATTTTCATTTATACTGTTTAAAAACGGCTGTTTGGTTTTTCAATGTATTCATCCTCATATAGCTCTTCTACAATTGATATTATGTCATTTACAACGCCTGTGTTTCCCGCCAATTTTTCCGCCCACAATACCTCTAGATCCAGAATTAGTTGATTTATATCATTCCAATATTTATATTCAATCGACCTGTTTGTTTATTCCTTAAAAAACGTAGCTCTACCTCCCTTGGTTGTGGGTGATGACGATCATAGCAAGGGTTCGATTATTTGCGTATACCTTTTTTTGCAGCTTCCTCGAATTTGCCCACTTTCCTCATAATCTCGTCTTGCAACCTTAGTAGCTTCTAAAATACTTCTGCAATTTTTTCTATTTTTTGAATTTATTAGATTTAAATTCATAATAAGCATATCATATCAACCCGGAGTCACTTTATAGGGGACACCTTTAATAATCATATCGTTTCTTTTAATTGTAAGAGGAGTATTACCAATTGTCCATTTGTCAGCTTTGGTATCATAGTGGACTCCATAAGTATGACCAACAACACTTTCGGGACCCTCATAATACGTTTAACGTGTATACGAGGTAATTCATGGTACTACTCGAAAAATTCTTCTGAGATGGGTTCATTACGGGTAGTAGAATCATCTGTGACACTAAGAGGTTCTTCTTCTGCCTTAGTATTAATCTCTCCCACAACAAATGTATCTAAGAAAGATGGTGTACGAAGACTTAGAAGAGGATTTGTTTGAAAAAACGGAAGCTGAGTTAGTGGGTTAGTAGCACCCTTTCTTGGATTACCTAATGGAGTGAAGCCTGCAGTCTGTTGAACTAGAGCTAGCGTGCCAGTGGGGGCAGCATAGTGATTTCTTGGAAATATGAATAGGGGTGGTTTTTTGGGATTAACGCCAATGGGCCCCTTTTTGGGTGATTTTTTATCCAGATCGATTTTATTTACTGCTTCAGTTAGTGGTTCCATTAGGGGCTTATAGGTACTTTTAAATGTTCTTTCATTATCAATGCTATCAGTTTTAATAATTTTATACTTCTGCTGTGTTGTTTTACGAGCCTGAATAATTTTTTTCGTTAATATCATTTCCTTGTTATCCGTTGTTGCAAAACGAGTTTACTGAACAGATACTGATTTACCTGGAACAGATTATACTAAACAGATAGGTGTTAACACCTAAACAGGTCAGTACCTACTACACTATTGTAAGCAGTTAAAGGTATTGTATATTCATCAAATCTTCCAGTAGCCACCATTATTAACTTCAGCATCCTTGTTTATGACCATGAAACCAAACGGATCTACCCTGCACTTTGAACACATGTCCGGAAATAATTTCATGCCTATGGTGGGATTTATATGATACTCATACACATGTTTTAAGTTTAATTCGTCTTGCTGAAATAATATAATTAGTTTCACATTATCACTAATTAATTGCTTCGTGATTTTACTGTAAGTTTGACTCAAATAGAAACAGTCAATCTCATTATGCCTACCCACAGAAAGATATGCCCTATGTTATTTTGCTTTTCACAACGATATCATCGAAGATAAAAATAGAGCTTAATCTTGCACAATTAGGCTCAACTACATCTTGATTATCATTGAAGGTGAAGTAACCTATATCCTTCATTGGAAGTAAGATTTCCTGTAAAAGTTTGTACTTGTTTTGATTCAATGACTTAGAGTATACGTATACATACTTAAATTTAAAACCATTTTTCTCGATAAGCATACTGATCATTGGATTGGAAGTTTATGTTTCTGAGCAACTACTTTCATCGTTACTGGATGAAATAGAACTAAACGTATAATTACAACATTTTTATTTATGTACTAGGCTATATTGCAATAACTATATTTTTTTCACTTCCCCAGTGAGTGGACAGTGCTGCACAATAGCGCCATGGAGAATAAGACCATAGACAACGATTCCATTATCGAAAGGTGTTAGAGATTCCATTTCCAATTTGATGCCTACTGTTGAGTTTTGTAAAGATTCATTTTGTTTAGAGCGCTCCATCACAAATGCTGGACATGATTTGAATTCGGAATAGTTGAATAATGCACCTATATCATCTTCACCGTATTAACCACATCGACCTTTCAAAAAATTGCAATAGGTTTTTATTGGCCATATGTCTGGGGTAATTCATATAACACCTATTGAAGAAATGGAACAGTAATAATAGAATTCTTATTGATTCCTTCAAACAAGTTCAGTTTCGCAGCATCACTAAGTGTTAAGTGTGGTACTTGACATTGAATTTTATTTAAGGTTATTGTTGTATGAACATCATTATAGTAGCTTCTAGATCGAATTAAAATCAACTGTTGACGCATATTTACGATAATTTGACGATAATCCTCCATTATTCCAAATACGTGATTCAATGATATGCATACTGTAAAAGATTTTTCCACATTTTGCTCATCGAATTCTACTTGTTATGGTTTTTCATTTTTTGGTGACCACCCCAAATGGCTTACTGCTTTGCTCTTGGTTGCCGTATAAGAAATATATCCCTTAAACCTAAATTCTATGCCTGGATTTCAGCAAACATCCACTCTTTGACCATCTATCTCATAACAAATTTCTTAGAAAAGAAAGTTGGGAAAATTATTGGTTAAGTTGCATGATTTTCTTTTATCTCCTTTTTTGAGCTCAAGCTTACCTTCTATGTACAAAAAACTATCGTAAGTAGCCGTAATTAGATGCGTTTTCCTTCAGAAGGTACATATTTAGAAGATCCATACGGAAGATAAGTGTGAATATCTGATTTAATTATAGTGTCATCAAAATGTACGTTTTAAAACACGTTTAATGATACGACCATTGCCGGTGAGAACTTTTAAACCAATTCACATTTAAAAAGTATTTGTCTGCAGATGTTAAGCGCTATGAAGGGTGATGACTAATTAATGAGATTTCTTAGATTTCTAAGAATTGTAATATGATGATGATGATAATGATGACCTTGAAATTTCTGTTTTTAGCTTTAAATTATAACCTTGACATTTCGTCTTTGACACGCTAAAAAAACTAAATTTCCTGCCAAAAGCTTGACCTTGAAAGAGCTCCAACAGCTTTCATTTCTCACCACCAGAGGGCGAGCGACCTTGAACTGGCCCAGAACCGACCCCTAATGACTACTCGTATGATTTTGATTACTTGGAATTGCTATCTTAAAGCACGTTTTGTGTAATAATCATCTAACCCACCGACATCGAAGATATCCAGAGACCCGTCCGCCTCCAACGATCCTTTAAATAAATAAATAGCATGTACTGTCCAACAGAATAATTAATCCCAATTATAGGGAAAATATGAAAAACATAACTTAAGCAGTGTACAAAAATGTAAATAATAAAGAAACAAATATCTCATTATAATATACAGTTTGTCCAAGATAAGGATCCTCACCATGAGAATCTCAGTACTTGTTGGAGATACAGCTTAGGTTAAATTAGGAAAAAGTTGTGTTCTTTGAAGCTTATTTACATGCCGGTTAGAAACTTGAAAAATTTTCATGCCCTGCTGAGATATTTGGAAAAAACGGGAATTTGACAATATCGATTTTATTTTTTATTCGCAGAAATATCAAAAAACTAACAACACTTTCTCATTGGCACTTTTAAGGTACTACATGATGGTATTTTTAGATTTTATATCCGACGTTTCGTTTTCAAGAAACCATCATCAACTTTATTTTTTATATGGCCCGAAAAATGTACACCCTGTATCTAATTCCATTTTTATTACAAATTCAACGATGTATCACATGCCATATTTTATTTAGTTAAAAGGAAAATTAATTGCATTTTTCTATTTTTATAAGTATTTTTAAGAAGGCGTTGCAAACAAATGCTTTGTCGTCATTACCTGTCACCGATTCTGTCACTTAATATTATGATAAAATTGTAATTATCCTTGTTGTTACCCTGTTTGCCGAGTTGTTGTTTTAGAGTAATTGTCGTTATTTTTACTGTTGTCGTTATTGTTGTTTATTGTTGAATAGTTAATATTGTGCATTTATCGTCGAATATGCCGGGTGAGCATTATAGCCATGAAGAAAAGTTTGATATGCTAACGTGCTACATTTTGTGCCACAAAAATGATGTAAATTCGGCAGCAATGTATCTTAATACATACTCAGAAAGAAGGCAGCCATGTAAGTCCATTTTCTTAAAGCTGGCTCGAAATTTAAAAGAATATGGTTCATTTAAAAAGCCTATTTTAACTCGAAAAAAGGAGTCTTTAGAAGAAACCCAAAATAATGTTTTACAAGCAGTTGTTGAGAACCCTGAAATATCAACTAGGCAAATCAAAGATAATGTAGGAGTTGCCAAATCTACAGCTCAATTTATTTTGCGTAAAAATAGATATCACCCCTATAAATTTAGGATTTGCCAAGGACTTAAACCAGGGGATTTCGAACGGCGCCGGCATTTTTGCGAGTGGTATACACGCGCGTGTGAAGAAAATTTAAATTTTCCTTCAAAAATAATATGGTCCGACGAAAGCATGGTCACTAATAATGGTATCTTCAACCGCCGAACGTTTTGGGTTTAATATGTGGTGTGGAATTTTAGGAACTAAAATCCTAGGTCCATTTTTTTACCATAATTCATTAACCGGAGAACGATACCTTCATTTATTGCGAAATGATTTAGAAGACTGTTTAGATAATTTACCTCTGGCACAGGTCAATAGCTGTTGGTTTCAACAAGACGGTGCTCCTGCACATAATTCTAGGCAAGTTCGAGAGTATCTCTCGCGGCGATTTCCTGGAAAGTGAATTGGAACCTCTAGTGAAGTGTCTTGGCCAGCGCGATCCCCGGACTTAACCCCTCTGGACTTCTTCATATGGGGTTTTGTTAAAACCGAGTTTTCCAATATTCTTTTGAATCTGAACAGCAGTTACGAGAATGTGTAACGGCCGCATTTAACAGTATTACACCAGAGATGTTACGTGATGTTTTAAGCTCTACAGTTAGAAGATCATACTTATGCTTAGAAAATAACGGAAACCTGTTTGAACACCTGCTTTGAATTAAATATAAAATGCGTTAATTTCTTTGTTTTCGTTACTTAAAAAAAATTTCATTACTCGCCTACTTAAAAATACCTATAAGAAATAGAAAAAATGCAATTAATTTTCCTTTCAACTAAATAAAATATGGCATGTGATACATCGTTGAATTTGTAATAACAAATGGAATTAGATACAGGGTGTACATTTTTTTCGGGCCATATAAAAAAATAAAGTTGATGATGGTTTCTTGAAAACGAAACGTCGGATATAAAATCTAAAAATACCATCATATAGTACCTTAAAAGTGCCAATGAGAAAGTGTTGTTAGTTTTTTGATATTTCTGCAAATAAAGTCAGAAAAAAATAAAATCGATATTGTCAAATTCCCGTTTTTTCCAAATATCTCAGCAGGGCATGAACATTTTTCAAGTTTTTAAACGGCATGTAAATAAGCTTCAAATAACACAACTTTTTCCTAATTTAACCTAAGCTGTATCTCCAACAAGTACTGAGATTCCCATGGTGAGGATCCTTATCTTGGACACACTGTATACTAAATACATGTGGTATTTAAATTAACTACTAACTCGATTTAGTAATGTTTGTAGTATACAGTGATGCAAATCAATATCAATAAGGACACATTATATATTATAAGCTCTACATGCATTGATAATTGGAGACATATACAATACGTTTATGTGAGGTATCGTACAGTGGAATTCTGTTCCGTATCGGGTATTGTGTGAAGGAACTCACTAATGAAGGATAACACCTCAGGTGGATCAATTTTGTTGTGGATAAGATTATAAAGAAAGCTTAAACTTATTGTACCTCTTCTAAATTCAAGAAAGCAGGAGTCAAACCTGTTCAATAATTGAATATGATAACATCCCCTTTCGGGGTAAGCCTCATCAGTCAACGCCAGAAATATCGGATGCTTACGGGTAGTATACCAAATTAAACTGCAGTAATCTAATTTGCTACGCACAGGTGCAAGATAAAGTGTTTTATGAGCACTTATGCCTGAAAATGTTTTACAGTTACGTAAAATGAAACCAAGCGTACAAATTGCTGACCGAGATAACTCAATTTTGGATTGAAGTCAAATATTTAGATTTATAACAAATAGGAAATAAACAGTGTGTTTTGTTATGATATTGAAGTTGTCAATGATTTTGCGAATTCATCCCACCTTCGACGTAGCTATGCCGATCCAAAACAAATATCCTAAAAAAATACTACCTTTTATAAGACAAGCTTACAAAGGACCACACTTGAGAGCAATCCCCTCCTCTCTCTCGCAACCAGAACAAAATTAAAATAAAATTACGAAAAAAAAGATTATATCATTCCGCTATTCCACCACTACTATCACCACCTGCCCTATTACACATACTCCCGCACGGCAGTATACATCTACGATACCTCCCCCCCTCCCCCCACGTTTTCATCATCCACATTTATTTTAATTAAATTAAAACATTTTTGTCCACTTGAACCGTCCCTGTCCTATCATTATAAATTTTTAATTTTTACCCTTCATTCACCATCACCCACTGCAACCCCAAGACCGAAACACCCTACCTGTCAGAAAATTCCATTCAAAATACCAAACTTTCTTCAATATAACTTCATTAAAAATTCATTGATATCGAATCGTATTTAAGAGCACATTTCCACGTGCAATTGAATTGCATTTGACGTTCAATTTATATAATTAATTAGCAACCCCAATTACTCGGAAATAGTTCTGTGTTCACCCCAATCTTTACCACGATTAATTTAACTGATAATTTTAAAGGTTTTATTCATTAACGTTTACAGTTAATATACATGAAACTTTAACTTACCGTTCATTTGATAACTATACCGTGTTATGTGTATTCTGAGTTGACATCACCAGTAATTTATGTAATAATTAGTAATTAATATGTCAACGATGGAACTAAACACGTGCATTAATCCGTTATTTTTAGACGACATCTAAGCCATTCGTGGCGGGAAGTTCAAAATTGGGAAGGAGCCAGAAAGCCAAAGAGGAGACACCGGGGCTTTATTGGTGGCGGTTTCCAATATTTTATTGTGATACAATTAGCCTTGCAAGAATATATAATAATTACTATTGTAACAATTGTAATTAGTAAATAGGTACATAGTTTTTTTTCCTTGCAGATAGGCAACATACATACCACAGTTGTGATCTAACAGTAGCCCAACCCATAGTCAACCTTTTATACCCACATAATTAAATTTGTACGACAATATATAAACATAATCATTAAGTACGTGCAAGCACCAGCTTTGGTAGGTGCTGGTGGTACAAATTTAATAATCAATAATGCGAAGGAGCTGCAAACAATGCTAAAGAAGCTTGATGAAGTTTGCGACCATGTGGATATAAAGGTAAAAATGGACAAAATGAAAGTGGCAGTATTTAATTTAACAAGAAAAAGCTAGTAACGTATTTATCCTGCATTACAAGATTTTTCGAACAAGGAGGTAGGTTTATATACGTGACAAAATGTTCATTGCAGATTGTTTAATTGATGGAATGAAAGTGATTTGCAGTACATATATGGACCATAATCGAAAATGAAGATATTAGCACAACCTCGAAGCGAGCGGTATATAATAAAATGTGTCTCTCGTTATGACAGTATGGAAGTGAGAGTTGGGTTTGTCAGAGAAAACACAAAAGAAGGCTAACTGCTGTGGACATATGATTTTAGCGGAGTGTATGGGGTAAAACAAGATTGGAGATCAATGAATGATTGGCGAATGAATGGGAGCCGTGTTCAAAAGAAAAACTGCGTTTCGTTGGTTTGGTTGCATTAAAAGGATAATCTAGTAACGTCCAATGAGGAAGATATATTCAGATAAAGTTAGGGGTAAAACTGGCCATGGAAAATCTCAAAAGTAGTGGTTTTATGCCGTATAAAACATGGATAACAAAGTAAAGATAAGGACTTTTAAGAATGGATGGAGTGTGAGGAAGCGAAATATGAACGAATTTTGGAACATATGGAAAATGGTTTATGGGAAGTAAACATAATAAGCTCAATGCCTACTCCATCAGGGGATAGGGTATGTAATGTACACATTTCGCGTTAATAGCATTGGCTATCTTAAATTTTATTCAATATCACACATCTGCTACCTGTTTAGAAAAAGGGAAAGGGTAATAGTAATGCTATTTAACTAGTCCAGGTTCTATTTGTTGTTCCATCAGGGTTATGCAAAACAGTTCTGAAGTAACGCTTGAGAAAAAGCTACCAAAAACGAATTAAAAAAATTGCTCAGTCGAAGGAGTTCAAGAAGGAAGTTTAATGTTCAGGTGAATTTGATTAAACATTGAGTCATAATTAAACGGTTATTGGCAACTCCGGAAGTCGTAAACAATACTAATCAGTGTTTAGAATTTGATCCCAAAACGTAATTGTTCTGGTACGTTAGGAATTGTTAACATATCAACTACCATGGTTGTAAATTTTACAGGTGCAAGTAAAATAACAAAATAAGATAGGCCAAGATATAACGACTTAAGTTCTTGAAGAACATTCTACCGATCCTGGTGTATAGTTTGCTTCGGTAACACGATGGGAATATGTTCATGCTATCTTACTTACCTATTTCTTTGTGAACTACCTAAATTTATTATTATATATTATATATTTTTTAAATAAATTCTTGTGTTGCTAGTGCCTCCAACTCGTCAGCACCTGTATACTCACTTACGAAAGTTTCAACGTTAACCATGTCAAACCGAAATGATATAATTTTGTCAGATACTTGAGCAGTTATGTTTACTTGCAATCCAGCTTCACCTAAAAATTAATGGTTAGCAAGTAACTTATTACATAGAAGATTGGCAAACGGCCATAAAAGAAGGACAGAAGAAAAAAAAATTGAAATTGGTAAACGAAAGGGTACGGTGTATGCGATTGAAGATATTAGAACTAACATTATAATAAGAAAAAATTGCTATCGCAGTTACCTGGGTATTGAGAACATCCTAGAGGGTGTGCAGTGGTCAAGGGTATGGAAACTAGGAGAAAAGGTTGATTAGAAACATGTGTTTGGATTAGCTACAGCAAAAATGATTGGAATATAAAATGAAAATTGGTTTGAAGTTTATACGTAAGTGAGACAAGGTTTATCTTCCCATTATCAATACATGCACTGATGGAATAGTGCAGAGCGTTGAAGGACAATGTTAAAGAGATATGACTAATTACTTCACGTTAAGTTTGTTAGAAAAGTAATAAGAGTGACACCACTGCTAGCGATCTGGCAATGCTGTGTCATCTTCGTTTACTAGATATGTTTGCCAATCTTGAGCCGAGTTTCAACCCTTTTCAGGCAGTAAGCGATCCTTAAGAGCGCAATGAATAAGTCGTGTTCTTGATGACAACGGAACAGCGGAAATTGCAGCAGCGTTATGTGTTAAACCTGATAAATTCGTGAATGTGGCTTTTTATAAGTTGAAATAGGCCTATAGGGAACATTCCTTAGTAAGAGTCCTAGCATTCTGCTAGCGCAAATTATTTTTGGAAGATCGAGAACATTTTGAAGGTGAACTTCGCTCAGGGAAACTATCAACCAAAGAAAAAATGTCATAAAAGGGCGTCATTTTGGGACTGTGGTGAGTATCAAAAAGAATGAAACGTAACAGCCAAACACCATACCGTTGAAGACTACCAGCGCTGATACCAAGACAGAACAACGACTCCGCCGACGTATAGCTGTAAAAAGGTACTCGTACTTTAAATGGGATAATTTTGCTGTTTGGAGAAAATAAAAGCTTTGCCAAATATAGCATCAGTCTCATTAGCTTTCTAACACACCTCGTTCGTTGTATGTCAATTGAATAAAGATCGGAAAATGAATACGGTAGTAGCGCAAGTGTATGAGAGGAACTGAAGATGTGTATCTAGAGAAAGAGCTATTAGTTCATTTATGTGCAGATAACAGAAAACTTGAAATGTTACGAAGAGATACAGATGACTGTAATGAAAAAACAAGCTTACTGGACATTATATTTGGTATTTGAAGCTCTTTCCAGGTTTAGCTACAAATCGTTTATAGGAACTATAACCGCTCTTCCGTTGGGTTTCATCTGCATATTTAAATATAAATTATCCAATCTTTATACGTTTCTACAGCAATTACTGCTATCTTCGGTAAAATTACGAAATTGAATCGAGAAAGCTTACATGCTTAAGTTATAACAATTATCGTAAACAAACACATATTAAATTGAATATATTTAAATTAGGTTGTAAATTTTACTTTGATTTTGTGGCGAGACATTCGCGGTGAATTAAACCAGTCAATCAACGATGTTGGAATTACCATAGCACACTTTATTTATTTGAAGAAATGTCCATAAAAATAAAATGCATTAAAGTAGAGCAAGGCATGTAAAAAATAATACTAAAACAACGTACTGTAATGAAATAGAGCCCAAATGCTATTAACAAGAGAAGAGTATACCGCGTTGACTGCGTGTAAGAGATTCCTACAAAGTGCACAACACGAAGGTCCAATGATATCGGGTAAATCAAGTACAATGTTTAAAAGTACCTAAAATAAAAGTAAAAATCTAGTTGGAAACCCAAAAAAATATTAAATGAACATTACGTTATTCCTAGATGTTACAAGTTTACAAAATTTATTAAGAGTGAAAAGAGAAGGTATCAATATTAATACTTACAATAAGTACCGTTAACGTTCCCTTTGCTATTGATATCAACCCCATTATCTATGAAGTTTGAATAATCATAATTTTCTATGACGATTAATGAAGGATTAAAAGCGTCTATTTGAAGAGTAAATTCTTTATCCTCGAAGTTGGAACTAAAAATTTCAAACTGGCAGTTCAAGATTAAGTAAATAAATCGTTATATTACACAATATTCTTAATTATTGGTGTAATTCTGGTCAAATCCTAGCGGAGGAACTCCTTTAATTGTCCAGTGTTGAACGTTGATTGGTTGGATTGACGAAATGTTGTATTGAGGTAACCCTATTAAGTCATTACGTCTGCATCAAAGTATATATTTAGACGATAGAGAATACTTACCGTTTTCAAGAAGGAGTATCGCATTCTGTGTTGCTTCTTTTAGACATTTGTCTAAATTAGGATCAGATTGCTTACAAACCTCACATTTGGCTAAAAATTGTTTAAATAGTATTACTGTATACAATTCTGGTCACTTACTCAGAGAATGAGAATATGTTGTAAATGATAGACATAAATAAGGAATAAGGTATGATTTGTATATTGCCTCGCTGAACAAAACTAAAGTGATAATCAATTTTTATCTCAAAAATTCATTAAATAGTAATGAAGCCATTAATGTATTGCACAAAATAATACTGTGAGAAGTTTTCAATAACATGGACTTATGTAGCCCATATGGATTGTTGTGTTTTTTACATATTTAATGTGAAAACGCCTAAAAGCGAAGTGCATTATATTCTTGCGATCACAATAGTGAAAATCTGAACGAATTAACATGAAATTTTAATCGATCTTATAATGTGAGAAAACCTAAATGATAAATAATAGTAGTTTACGTAACAAGTTGCGAAAGTGGTCTTTTACTTGGCGAGTAGGCAAATTCTAGGTCGAGCCTCAGGTGAGTCCTGAAAGCCTGCCAGTCTAGTAAGAGCACTTTTGGGACGTATTACGTACAATATTTATTTCTAAATAGGCATACTGTTGTACCGTAAACATCATATTATTCTCTATTAATTTTTAATTACATATTTACCTTTGAACTTATTCGTTCATAACAAAAACTTATAATAATCATATTATTCTGTTTACATTTTTATAACAATAACTCTTTATTAACTAATTGTAACAATTTTTGTAACAATCCTAAATCTTTTATTTACAAACTTAAACTTTATTTTGAATAGTTATGTTAAATGTACAATTATTAGAATTCCTTATCCGTAATCACGGTATATGAAATTATTTGCTGACGTGAGATTTTTCGAACTGTTTACATTACAATAGGTTTCTGAGATAATTTCATTTTTGAGCTACCTGCTTCTTGATTTTGAATTTTATTCAGAATCTTATTCTGAACTGAATCCTCAATGTAGCCTTCATCAATTTGAGATGAACTCCAACCGCAACGTCGTTTTAAGTTTATGATATAAACAATTTCATTAGCTGGCAAACTCAAATAATTCCCTGTGTTGTAACAAACCTTTTTATGCATGTTTAAAATTTACGTTCATAATGGCAACTTAAGTGCACTTCATGTAGCGTTAGTTGCATACCTGATTGGCGTAAAAAATGTCTTTTAATAAATTATTTCTATACTTATGCACATCCCTTTCCGCGCTTTGAGTCATTTTCGGTCATTGCACAGGGATACTTTGAGCATCCTTCATTCATTGCTTGAACAACGTGTTTAAGTAGAAGCCATTTTCGCTTTGTTTCGTTTTTATTTAGAGTGCCACATTTATATGGCAACTCAACTTTAGTTATACTTTTACCACTTATTTTTACTTTGGGATTAACTTTATTTTAACGATAACTTTGCAAGATGATGCAATAGCCTTTGCTAATACAAAGTGGGATTTCAATTACCAAATTTTACTTTGAACCATAGAAAATCAATTCAGCTTGGAGGCTTATACAGAAATTTCGATATATTTGGAGTTATCCGCATATCAATCTGATGTTTACTTCAACTTTCATTGAAATTGCGCTATAAATTTAAAGAGATGCCTCGACAGTATCTCCTTATCTGCTGAAGTTCCAGTGACACCCAAAATGTAAAAGAAATTACATCAGGTATTTCATACTGTTAATTAATTCACATTATAATTTAAGGTAGTTAATTAAGAATCACTAACATTAGTTTTTAAGAGATCGTCCATTATAATCAAATTAAGCATCGTAATAAAACTCATTGTTATAATTTTTTACTCGTTATTTTCATGAGTGTTTGTGTCTCCTCTATTTCTAAGGTTTATTTGTTCCTTAAAAACAAATTGGCATAAAATTTTCTAGATATCTATTATTTTACATAGCTAATTATAACTCTGGGCTGAAAGTATTTAATCATAAGTGGGTGAATAATTATAGGACACCCCGTTCAAGATTGCAATGTATTTCTTTAGGTTAGGCAATCCCAAAAATGTAGCTACTTTGGTAGGAGCACTAACTACAGTATGTATGCATACAGGTTGTTTATTACATCTTTATTTATTGTAATTAATAAAAAGTCGTCAATGAGGAGCGTTGGTCGGGCGTAGCGTACAAATTTAGCTGTCTCCCATTAATTACAAGTGATCCTGAATAGTGTGTTTTGGTGTTTGGAATTTTAATCAAAATCATAAATTTTGTGTCTTCTATGTGGTTAATTAATATATTAGTGATTAGTTGACATACTCCAGTATAACCCATAAACATCAAAACTTTAGTCATTTGATATTGTCCTTCTGAAACTTTTATCAAAAACCTGTTGAAATCCTCTTTATTAAGTACTCTTGACTTCTTTACTTTATACCCTACGGATTTAACTTCTTAAACGCTATTACTTTAAAATATTTGCTTATGTTATTATAGCTTCTGGCACGTAGCATAGCCTAAACTCTACAACGAAGGCGATTTCAGCCTTTTTGATTTTTCTGAAAAATATGCCAATAGCATTCTCACAAATGCTTATTGTCTTCTTTTCCAAGCACCGCTTTTCAAAAATTGGTATGTTTGTTCATATCATGCCCAGGACTTCGACGGTGATAAATCAAACGTTGCTTTGTTGGTCGCCTTAACACTAGCACCTCCGGTTATTGGAAGTACGTAAAACTGCCTTGTCCGGTCATTTTGACCTCTGGACAAGAAAGTTAGTTTTGAGATATAATCTTTATATATTTTACACTTAATTGAGAAAGAAACATACAAAAAACGCATTTTAGGTAAATATTCATTTTGATTAAATATAAATCAGATTGATTCTAATATATTTAGAATTCGGTACACTTTTACATACTATATTAAGCTCTACAGTTCAAACAGTCTTTGTTACACTTCCACATTTTCCACAAACATAATTGTTACACATTGAACAAACGTCGGCAGTCTTATTTTTGTCACATTTCTTAATTTGACACTGATGACGTTTTTTTAGGTTTCGTTGTATCAGATGTGCTGGTACTTGCACCAGAATCTTGCTTCGAATCGAAATACTCTTTTCTTAGTTCCTCAGCTAGAGTGTAAATAAAGTCTCCTTTTATTTCACTGTCTACGACTTCCTTATAAACTATACGGGCGTTGATTTTGGCTAAATCTAAAACATTGTGAAACACACTAACTGGCCATCTACATGAACCAGCTTTCGTAGAATATTTTCTAGCCATTTGGTCCAACACGTCTACCCCAAGGTTTGTAATACATCACTGTCTCAGGTTTCTTCTTTTTACCATCATCTATAGCCACAGTTGGATGTAGCGCACTTAGCAATATGACAATTTTTTAACTACACTCGGATAAATTGGCGAGGTGCTTTATGATTTTTTCATTACTGTGATAGAAAATCATTCTGCCCTTTTATTCTTGATACTAATTGGTAATACTCTTCCTGATCGGTTCATTTTTCCTACTATTGTTGTGTCCTTCTTTGTCAGCATTGCTGCTAACTTTTGGCTGGTAAAAAAGTTGTTGGTAGTAACATTTCTACCCATATTTAGGAAAGGTTCTATTAATTTTAAAATAACATATTCTGGAAAGGGTTGGTTGTTAGGACGGATATCATCTTTTCCTAAAAAATGAAAGGAGATATTTAGAATTCGCATCAAGAGCTAGCCAAAATTTTACACCAAATTTACCTGGCTTATGAGCCATATATTGTGTAAATCTGCATCTGGCTTTAGTTGGAAACAGTTGTTCGTCTACTGCAATGTTTGCTCCTGGAACATAGCAAGCTTTACAGTTTGTAACAACCTTTTTTTTTTGTGGTTGTATTAAAAAATACATTGGTTTAGGATCATTCTTTTATTTGGCGTAATATTAAAAAAGTTTTTAATTATTAAAATGTAGAATTGAGAAAGGCAATTTAATTTGCATTTCCTAGAACACATATTTTTGGGTGTAATATTTCATAAATAGTTATAGTTCCCTTTCTTAAAAAAATTGGATTCTGATCATTGTATCCGCGCAACGCGTGACAACTTCTTGAGGGGAAACATTTAGAGGAGCTATTCTGAAAGCCGCTATATTGGTCACTTAATGCTGAATGTTACAGCAGAAAGCATGGTTTTTACCTAATTTTTTATTTAGTGCCATCAGGTTTTGATGGTAAGTTATTTTCTAATTCATTATATTTTAAATTAAAAACATTTGTTTTCTTAGGCAATTTTTTTTAAAAAGTATAACATTATAACTGGGCCAACTTATAACATTAAAACAAAAGCGATGAGGTAATAACCAAAACGCAAATGTAATAAACAATTTGCAATTGATCAAATAATTTTAATTAATAAAAAAATATTACCAAATAACAATCGCTACTGCTGTTGGCTCAATCGGTAAATTAAGATAGGGAGAGTTCTAATATACTGAGTTGTTACCCTACCTGAAATGCTAATTGCTTACCATCTGCTTAGTTATTTTCACTGCACTTAATTAATAAAAAAAATGCAATATAAAAAATTATGAAAATATAATAAAATCTCGAGCGCCATGTTGTCTTTTTTTTACAGGAACAACAAAACCTAGTTAATGAATAATAATAAACAATTTATCAAAACGAAAATAAAATAACATAGTATACTTAAGTTTATTCAATATCTAATTGAAAAGGTTAAAAAATCTGAAGTCTTATACTATTCTAAAAGTATATAAAAACATTACCTTTGAACGGTTCGGTACATAAACTGTATTACTGCTGGTAACTATGAAGCAGAATGGTGAACTTGGTGAGGTCAATGTCTTGCTAATCTATCCTTAATGTATTGTGTCCATAAATTTATTGATTTTTTTATAAAGTTGCACGATAGCCGTTTCCGGGTTCCCTACACACTGTCCCTTCAGGTCATGGTAGGTTTCGGTTTCGGTTCGTTTTTTACCTTAGATTCAATTTTTTTTACCGGTTACTCATTTTGCTCTTCTGATGGTGGTTTGCTTCACTAACCCGACCAGTTAAAGTTTTTACTTTATTTAAGGTTTCGGGTCCTTGATTCTCGACTAGTGGCGTTTGCGGGTGGTAACGCGTCATTAGCTTTTTTGGTGTTGCGAGGGTTATTGTTGCTGTTGTCTATGCTAAAAAGTAAACCAAGGTCAAATGGTATATTACTATTCTTAGAAATCTAAACATAGAGCGCTCAAGCTGAAAGGTTATAGACCCGCAGGGGTATCAAATCACATTTCTTTGAAATATAAAAATTGAGTCGGTTTATGGAAACAAAGAGCATGATAGGTAGTTGTCTTTGCTAAAAGTATACCAACCCCACTATATGTAAATTACCCATGAATAATTTCCTCAACAGTGTTTAGTCCTAGTACAATTGCGAGCAAGTAAAGTCGTTATAATGCAAGCAGCAATAATATCGTTCCTGGATCAATATAAAAAAATGGACAGCATCTCCAGATGGTAGCAGTTATTCATCATCAGATGCAAATTAGCTTACTGATGCAATTCTAAAAGCATACTCTCCCCTCTACCATCAAAAATCGTGATGCAGTAATACATAGAAGGACAGTTCCGGTGTCAACTCAAAATTTAAAAGCGTTCTCGAATCAGTAAAGATACATCTATCGGCATTAAACAATAGAACTTTCTGTAAACCCTTCACGAACGTAAAAAGCTTGGGGGTGGGTGTAAAATATAAAGTGATTGATATGAATACTATCGACATGAAGTACGGTAAACATATTATCATTGCAACCGAGAACTTTAAGTGCATACTTCCCTTACTATTTTATTAATACTTCAAAAAATAAGATCGCATTGAAAAGTTTAAACTATATCTGGCTGAGAAAGACATGTACATCACCAGCGCCGGAACTGTAGGAAGGACAACTAATTTAGCATCTCTGTAAAAAAAATAATAACACGTCTCTATGTATAACTGTGTAAAAAAATTATATATTTTTTATTGCATAAAATGTCTTTTATTTTTTGATAAAATGAAGACTAGGTACATCATAATGAAGAGAGTTGCTATTGATGAGACTAAGAAAATGTAGCGTGTAATATGGTGACTGCAGGATTTTATATATTGGCTAAGCTCTTCAAGGTTAAAATTTATTGGTGTCATATTACAATTCATACATACCAATTTGCAAGGTTAAAGTTTATTAACAAGGTATTGAGAAAGTGTCATATTACAGTTCTTATGTTAGGGTCTTCAAGGTTCTTAGAAATAGCAAAATAAGCATTCTTAGCCAATGACTCAAGTAACTGGCTTTTTGCATGCATTGGTCAAGGTGAGTACTGTAGGACTGTGTGCATGCTCGGTATTGCTGGGGTATCCTTGTGGAGTCTTCCCATCTATATAAGTTGAAATTTTATAATCACATAAGAGCTAGCTGCCTTCATGGACCACCACAACCTGGATGTGGTACTGGTATCGGAATCACATCTACGCCCATGCGACAACCCGAAAATAGCAGGCTTCACGCTCCACCGCACGGACAGGCTGACCGAAAGAGGCGGAGGGACGGTCATTTACATCAAGAGCTCCATTGACCACCACCCACGGCCCACACCGAGGATGCAGAGGATGGAAACCACCTCCATCGGAGTCATCACCAGCACAGCCGGTCTCATCAGGTTCGTAGCCGTCTACAACCCGCCGGGAGCCCAGATAGACGAACAGGAACTGGACGATCTCTTCGAGGACACCACCCCAACGATCGCAGGACGGTATTTCAACGCGGAACACCCACTGTGAAACAGCAGGACAACCAACGAGCTGGGAAGGAAGCTAGAAGACTACGTTGGCCCGAAGAATATCATCGCGGATGGACCAATCGGGCCAACCTACTTCCCATTCGAGGAAGTATACCGACCGGACGTACTGGACATCGCCCTTTTCCGGAAAGTGTGGCTACACTACGCGATGGAGACTATAAAAGACCTCAGCTCCGACTACAACCCGGTTCTACTCCAACTACGCACCCCGGAAGCGCCCACACCCGCACAACAATCCACGATCATATGGAGAAGATACAAGGACATCATAGAAGGAAGGATTCCATCGGTGCCGACCATCGACAATGTTCAGCAGCTGAACTTCGCCGTAGAGGATATCACGAGGTCCACACTCCAAGCAACGGAGGACGCCAGGCGCACCACTGAAGCACACCGAGGAAACACCTACGGACTACCCAAGGAGATCAGAGACCAGATCCGCGAGAAGAACAGGGCCAGGAGAACCTACCACAGAACGCAACACCCGGACCACCGGAGGGAGATAAACCGGATGCACCAGAGCGTGAAGACAGCAGCCACGGAGCACCGAAATTCGACATGGAAGGCCAAAGTGGAGTCCCTCAACACCTAAGACGTATCATACTGGAAGATGGTGAAATCACTAAGGAAGTAATACGTCCCACCACTGCACGGAAGGAACGGAGTCGTCTACACAGAATCCGAAAAAGCGGACGTGTTTGCCCAGACCATCGAACTTTAATGCAGCCCGTTACAAGAAAACACCGACCAGGCCCACAACTCCGCAGTCCACCGCGCCGTCAGGGACAGCCTAGCAGAGGACACCGAGAACAACATCCGACCCATGACGCCGAGAGAAGTCCAAGGCATCGTCAAGAAGCTGAAGCCAGGAAATCCCCGGGACCGGACTCCATTCCGAACAAGGCTCTGAATCTCCTCCCACCGAAAGGAATCGCATACCTCTCGGCCATCTACAACGCGGCGCTGAAGCTCAGACACTTCCCAATCAGATAGAAAGAAGCGGACACCGTGATGATCCCGAAGCCCGGAAAGAAACTCAGCCACCCTCAATACTACCACCTGATCAGCCTACTACCAACGATGGGAAAACTACTGGAGAAGATCATTCGCACCCGACCACAGGAAGAAATAGAAGAACTCAAGATCCTTCCCGACGAGCTGTTCGCTTTCCGTCATCGCCACTCGACCACACAACAAGCGCTCCGAGTCGTGGAATTCATCGTGCGTGGATTCAACTGGAAGAAGTTCACCGGAGGGATGTTTCTGGACATCTCCAAGGCCTTCAACAAGATTTGGCACCACGCATTCCTCTTCAAGATGCTGGAACGCGGGATCTCGCAACCCATAGTGAAGATGATCCGGTCCTACCTCAGCAGTCGATGCTTCAGGACGAAACTACCCCACTACAGGATGCTTCCCAAGAAAACCAACGTGGGAGTCACTCAAGTTTCGATACTCGCCCGTACGCTTTTCAATTTTTATGTTTCAGATTTGCCGAAGACTGACGGAATCACCCTAGCTACCTACGCGGACGACACCGCAGTCCTCACCCAGTCACACAGCAACCACCAGGCGGGCAACATCGTACAACGAGCAGAGGACGATCTGGAAGGATGGTACTCCAAATAGCGCATCGGAATCAACCCCGAAAAAAGCGCCGCGGTCCTGTTCACCCGAAGATACATGAGGCCCACGGGAAACATCTCCATGTTCGGCCAAGACATCCGATGGAGGGATTCCCTGAAGTACCTGCGTCTCCTCATGGACAGTAAGCTCCGATCGAACCATCACGTCGCAGACAGAAGAGCCAAGGTCTACGGCAGCATCAAGAAGACGTATTCGCTCATGGGGCGGAACAGCGTCCTAACCACCGACAACAAGGTGGTGATCTACAAGTCGATCATCCGCCCGATGCTAACCTATGCCTGCGAGGCATGGGCATACGCTGCTCCCTCGTACATCAAGCACCTACAGACCATCCAGAGCAAGTGTCTCCGGATCATCACCGACGCTCCCTGGTACGTTAGGAACGACAGACTCCACAAGGACCTCAAAATGACCACCCCAATGGACTTCATGAAAACCGCCGCAGTCAACCAGGAGATGGTACTAGCAGCCTATCTAAATCCCGTTATCGCGGGATTATGGAACTACGACGCCAACGACGAGACGAAACACAGGAGGCCGAAGATCGTGCTGTGTTGAGTTATATGAAATATTTATACCATGTTGTTATATGCCTATTTGTTGTTATATATCTTAAGTTAGGTAGGAATGAAATGACATATATATACTATGCCCTGAATAAAGCAAGGTCCGATGAAGATATAGGGGGCGTCTGCCCGGTATTCCGTAGTCCTTCCGATTAAAATGAAAAATTAATTACATATCATTCGATTCGACACCGTGTTTTCCTAAAAAGTATATATGTAAAAGCACTGTTTTTGCACAGTAAAATCGCTAGCGTATTTACTATTTTAATAGTGTCTGTAAACCTAATCAGAAAATGAGTTCCATTTGTTTAAATTTAGCATGTAGAAATACTGCACGATTGCATTAGCGCATATACATCGCGCTAACCAAGACAACCAGACAAATATAGAAAAGCAATAGTTGTTATAATTGATGTGCAAGGATTCAAAACAGCAAGAATTATATTTACACCTAAGGAACTAGCGATATATAATGGAGAGAAAGTTGCTCATTATGTATTCAAACCTCCATTTCCATGGCACACCTTGGATAGTGAATTTGAAAAACAAGCTAACTGGTTAATTCACATCTATCCCCTCGTATACTTAGTGATTTCCTATCAACAACAGATGAGGTGTACGTTGAAGGACGAAAGAACGCTGATTATTCTCAAAAATTTTTTAAAAACGTTTTACGGTGTTTGAAGAACAACCTACTTCAACCAAACTTAATGCATGTTGTTTTTTTTCATACACAAAACACTTGTCACTGGACTTTGGCTCATGTATATCATTTATATGAAAATATTGTAATGAAATTCTAATAAATAAGTATTTACTTACTAACATCTATATACATATATTATTCACATGTATTACATATTAAAGGCCGAGAGAAAGCCGATTATATTCTAATAATTTTAAAACAACGCATTACGGTGTTTGAAAAACAACCTACTTTACCCAAACTTAATGCATGCTGCTTTTTTCATACACAAAACACTTGTCACTGCGCGTTGGCTCATGTTTATCGCTTGTATGAAAAAATTATAATGAAATTGTAATAACCAAGATTTATTAACTAACATCTATATACATATCTTATTCACATGTATTACCTGTTAAAGGACGAGAGAAATCCGATTATATACAAAACAATTTAAAACAACGTATTATAGTGTTTGAAGAACAACCTACCTTACCCAAACTTGATGCATGCTGTTTCTTTCATACACAAAACACTTGTCCCTGCGCTTTGGCTCATGTACTTCATTTATATGAAAAAATTATAATGAAATTCTAATAAATAAACATTTATTAACTAACACCTATATACATATCTTATTTACATGTATCGTCAGTTAAAGAACTAAACAAAGCCGATTATATGCAAAAATGTTAAAACAACGTATTACGTTGTTTGAAGAACAACCTGCCTTACCCAACCTTAATGCATGCTGTTTCTTACATACACAAAACACTTGTCACTGCTCATGTATATCATTTATATTTATACTTCAAAGATGAACTAGATCACTTTTCCCAAACACAGACAGCTGTAATTCTCAAAAACACGAAAAAATTATTGGCATTACAATCTTGTGAACGTCAAGTGTAACGCACAGTATTGTAAAAACATCGCTACAATGCCGTAAAATGGTCAGTAAATTGTAAGCTTTCAGAAACATAGACATAATATATGAAGTACAAAATAATAAAATATGTTTAAGGAAACTTTACTTTACACATTTTCTGATGAAATACATGTCCAAAACAACATTATTTTTACATTTTTAGCTAAAATTGTAAGGTACCGTCATCTCTCGATAACTTACACAGTGATGACGATAATTGACAGGCTTGACAGGATATAGTAAAATTTGACAGTTTAGCAATTTGTTAATGTTGGTTATGTTTATGGATATCACCAGTTGTTGAATTTACAAGAAAATAGTTCGATATTGATTTATTCAATACTATTAAACGGAACATTGTTAAGGACAGTTCGTTTTTTATGACACAATGACGAGTGTTTTTTTTCTGTTTTATAATCTATACCTATACTAATAAAAAGTTTTAATTTATCTGGTTTAATAGAAATATCATTATTTTATTAATTAATTAAGACGAATTCAATGTTAGTATAGCGAAGATTTGGAACGTGTATGCAGTGAGTAAATTGTTCGGCAGAATATTGTGAACATCGAAAATATGAATAGTATAAAATACCTGTTTTTCCAGCAATAGCTTCGAAAACAGCTCAAAAACAGACCTAAAACCGGTACTCGTTTCCCAAAAACAGGTAGCCGTTTTCCAGAAGCGGTAACTGTTTTCGACAGAAAAGCTCAACGGAGCAGACTGAAATCAGTTTAAGTTCTCATCATACAAAAAAAAAGCTTGCGTTAAATAAAAGGCAAAACAGGTCCCAAAAGCATGTAGATCTGAAAACTTTACGCCATGTATTTATGCAACACAAATGACACAATTGCATTCAAACGTTATCAAAACCCGTTTCAAAGTTCCAATGTGCATTGATGAATAAGATATATGTTTCTGAAAGCTTACAATTTACTGATCATGTTACCGCATTGTAGCGATGCCTTTACAATAATGTGCCTAAAAAAGAAGTTACACTTGACGTTCACAAGATTGTAATGTCAATTTTACGTTTCAAGAGGGCAAAAATATATATTGATGTATTATAAGCGTACAATCAAATAAATGTTATGTAAGGATAGGTGTAAAATGAGTTGCATACACGCCTGGTGCTATTGCGCATGGTATGTTTAGGTTTTTGAAATAATGAATAAATATGAAAACACATCCACACAAAGTGATGATAACTTTCATCATTCTTTCTCTCTCTCTCTCTCACTCAACAACCCCACTCTATATTTAGATTTCTAATAATTGTAGTATGATGGCCTAGCAATTTCCATTTCTAGCTTTAAATTTTGATCTAAACGTGTCCTTGATTTGAGTACCACTTGAGTGTTAAACTTGTTAAATACCCACCTTGTTTGATTCTATTTTAGGATTTCTAAGAAATGTAATATGATACCCCTGCAGATCATTACTCTTTGACCTTGAAAACCCTATTCTTAGATTTCTAAGAATTGTAATATGATCATGACAATGATGGTGACCTTGAAATTTATATTTTTAGCTTTAAATTTTGATTTCTTTGTTTGAAAAGGCTGAACTTAGAAAAATTGCCTAAAAGATATTTCTACAACCTACTAGGGGTGTTAGATACGTTGAAAAGTCGACGGAGGTGTTGGGGGTTTTTTAATTGACTTTTGTCAAATTCTGGCCCGTTTTCGAGAAAAATTGATTTTTTTGTTTGATGAGTCTGGGGACGTAGAAAATTCTGCCTAGAAAATGTTACTATCACGTACTAGGGGTAGGTTTTACATTAGGGGTAGCTGCTTCATCCATTACTTTCGTCATGTTTTCCTATAAAAAGTTTTCTGAATTATGCACACGCAAAGAAAGCCTTTTACTATAAACTAAGAAATGTCGTGCGATACCGCTTCAGGTCAATACTCTTTTACCTTGACCACTCTATTTTTAGAATTTTAAGAACTGTAATATGATGGTGACATTGCAATTTCTAATTTTAGCTTTTGACCTTGACATAAAAGTTTCCGGCCAAGAGTTTGACCGCAGAGTGACCTTGTAGCATGATGCTCCAAAAATTAAAATTTCCAGCCATAAGTTTGACCTTGAAGAGATCCAAAAGCTTATATTTCTCACAACCAGAGCACGAGTGACCTTGAACTGGTCCATAACCGGCCTCACTTCTCAATAATCCTTAGTATTCCCGAAGGATGACTTTGAAAATCGGTTATTTTAAAAGTTGCGCGCTGACTTCGGTCGTTTTCGTGAGCGTTCGTCAGCGATTCAAATGGCCTTCGGTGTCAGAAGGTGCGTTCATAAATAAGGCAAGGTCGACTTCAGTACTCAGTTTTAGTATGTTTGTGGGTGTTCATATACAATACATGAATCAAATCGTTTGAAACAAATTGATTTATATTGTGAACAAACTGAGCTGGACTAGTAAATTATGTTAGTAGCGGATTAGGCAAATATAACGTGTCTCAGAGGGTTTTGCACTTTTATTTTGTTATAGTTTTGTCTGTAAATATAAAATTGGCTGATTGTACAAAGGGAAAAGTAAGCCTTGGAAATTTGTTGTCAGGATTGACAAATTTCACAATAGATCGGTTTGATGTCGAACAACGTGCGCACTGTGTCCGCAGATTTTTTAACTAAATAATTCCTACATCGCAGTTTGGCGCCGGTTGTGTGCGCGTTATGCTGGTCATGACGTCAATGAATCACCTAGTATCAATCTTATCAAGTCCTGGACAAAGCAATTTGAAGAAAGGGGTTCAACCGAAAATATTCGCCCTCTTGCGTACTAATCAAATTATTGCCCGCGATCGTTAGGTAGTTGCACAAGAACCACACATCAGCACGAAAATAAGCTTGGGTTCCAAAATTACATAAGTCTAGTGCTTTTTGTACCTTGTAAAGGAGCTTGCACTGTACCTTTTTAAAACTCAAATAATGTAAGAATTATACAGTTAACGTTTGGCAACCAAATTCCAGGACTTGATTACTTTAACAGAATTTTCATCTCTGATGAGGTACATTTTCATTTGCACGAATACATCAACAAGCAATGGTCGTGTATTGTTCTTATACAGGTTAATTTTGCGTTTCTTATTGAGCATAAATAAAAAATATTTAGTAAACATTGTGCAAAATAGGCGAGCGGTACTTTCATACCGCACAACTGTTAAGTGTTGATCAACGAACCCACTTAACCGTCAGTAGCTGTTATTGTGCACCGTTTATTCACATAATTTCTTATTTGGCATCGGAAATAGTGGTGGCCCATCATGATTTCATTTGGCTCTTGATGATTGATAAACTGTATCAAAATAGACTGTGTTTTAAGGTTATGTGTCACATCATGCGAGGTTATGTGATACATCGGCAATAATAGTTACTTAAAACTGATAAGCAGGTGAAAATGAACTATCCGTTAATTCACATTACTTGTATAATTACGGTGATCAATAAATTAACCCATTTTGCTGGGTTTAGAAACACTGATGAGAGTATAAAGTGTGCAAGTTGATAATGTAACACTGAGAATATGTATGTACGAGAGCATCACAATTTAGCTTGTTTATTCCTTCAGTAATTCCTTTAAGTACATATTTTGTTGGAACAGTTGACCGAAGCAAACATGATAGCTGAGAGGGCGGAGCTTGCGCTGTCGTCCTTTTCAGAGTACATTCAGATTAAGAATTATATCGGAGGTAAATTTAAATACTTGGAAATCGGACCTTGAACCGCAATACAAGCACTTTCTGGAGAACTAATGTTACTTATCTAATAACTAGATAGAGTTAATAAAGAAGTTGTTGATGCCAAAGAATTGTCCATTACAAATGAAACGATAAAATTTAATAAACCTTATTACAAAATAAGTATGTATCTAAAAAACTGCAAAGCAGAAATTATAAATTCAAAATTTTATTCACTGTCCGAAACTTTTTCGTCGGGGTATATGTCATCGTCAGATATCCCAGTATTGTGATAGTCTATTTTTCAACTTCTTGATCCATTAATCCGTCGCGTCCATATTTCTAACCTAAAAAATAATTTATTAAAGATAAGATTTTAGTTAAAATATTTATACATACCTATTTTTACAAGCACAACTAGCAATATTTCCTTGAAAAAAAACAGATTTTACTAACGCGTAACGCAGAATTAGAAAGTAATTAACAAACAACTGCAAACAATACTGTCGGGGTTTATACCATAATAGCTTGTGTTTAGCCAGAGAAACTTTCATTTTAAACGAAAGCTTTGTTGCTTGGTAATTGACGAGAGCAGATAACATGGTAAAATCGCGACACCGAAGAGGGAGCGATTTTACATTTTGTTATTTGCTCGAGTAGCATTACTTATTGCAACGTGCCAATTCTTGGATATAGTTGCCTTATCGTAAGCTTCGAATGTTTGTTATTATTGGTAAATACATTTAAATTACGTCGGTATCTTTTTCTTCCAGTAATTAAATTTTGATGTGTCGATACTTTCTCTTTAGTGTGCATAATTACGAATATCTGTGTATATATACTCTGTGATATAAAAAATGACAAGATAACGTTGGAATTTTTTGACCAAACTTTGCAGAAGTGTTTAGCTAGTCAAGTGTAGTAATTGATTAAAATGTCAAAGAAACTAAACAAAAGATAATTTGTTGGACCACCCCTATTAGTTTCACACTCCCGCGCCCTTCTTGGTATGGATTCCAACAGGTGATCGATTTCTTCCTGCGGTATTGTATCCCAGGCTATCTGTAACTCATGACGTAGAGTTTCTAGTGTCTGTGGAGGATTGGCTAATTGCTTGAGTCTTCTACCCATCATGTCCCACACATGTTCAATGGGCGAAAGGTCGGGAGATCTGGTTGGGCGCTGCAAGATATTGACGCTGGCCTCTTCGAAGCGCTCTATAGAATGCCTTCAAATGTGGGGACGGGCATTATCCTGTTGGAAAGTCAGGTCCCCCAGCTTCTGCAAGGATGGACGGGTACGGGATTTTAAAAACTTCATCAACATATTGGTGAGCATTCAAACTGCCTCGGATGAATACCAACTGAGACATGCTTCCATAACTAAAAGCACCCTATACCATAACCACCACAGTGTGGTGCACATTTCACTCAACAGAAAACTGCACATTGCGACGTTCTCCACGTCTACGCCTGACTCACATGCGACCATCGTGGATTCCCAAGCAGAATCGGGATTCGTCTCTAAAGACCACCCTATACCATTCCACGTCCAAATTCAGTCGCAAGATAAACCACTACAAACGTTGCTATCGATAACGTGTCGTCAGCGGAAGCACAACGTGTGGTCGATAGGAACTAATCCAAAAGCTCTAACTCGACAGTAAACTATACGAAGGGTTACAGGATTTTCTTCGCTTTTTAACCATTGATCGGTTTTTACCTTGCGCTCGAGAATCGGTCTCTTAATGCCATTAATCTGGGAAGACGGTCCTGGACCACATTTGTTTGTCTTCGCCGTCCACTTCCTCTTCTACGACGTTCTTGACCTTCTATAGACTATCCTTGATAACACCATACTACAGAGGATTGACTACGGCTAAGACGATTAGCAATTTTGTGAATGGAAACCACTTTCACATAAGCCTATAATGTGACCTTGTGAAATTCACTCAATTAATTTTCACGTTTCCGCACTCTAGGTATAATCTCAGCCTCAAAATGCAAAGGAGAACACAAAAGCAAAAGAATTGCAACAAAAAACAATACTGAAATCGACTTAACCTCTTAAGAAGTACCCGCGATAATTTCGAGTGTTGCAACAAGTAAAAGGTCAAATTTTCCATGGCTACTGGATTATTTTTAATGAAATTTTAATCAATTACTAAAATTGACTAGCTAAATATTTTTGTCAAGTTTGGTCCAAAAATTCCATCGCCATCTTGGTGTTGCATTTTTTATGCGCAGAGTATACTTTGATCTTTTGTAATGAGTATTTAAACACATTAAATTTTGTTATCCGTTGCGCAACTTGACTCAAAGTGACTGTATTCCCATTTCTATTACCGCCCAGTTGAGTGCGTTCTTTCTTTTGCTTCCCTTGCATAAGATATGTAAGACTTTTTGTATATATTAGGATTAAGGGAAATCGCTTGTGTTAACAAAAAGCACTTATGCTAACGAATTTCGTATCGTTACAAAAGCGTGGTGTATGACGTCACAAATTTAAAATACATAGAATAGCGTGGATATAATTTCGTCTTCAGGAACTATAAATGGAGATACCCTTGTTTTGTGTCAATAACACATGCTGTTTACATATCTGCTTTCGTCGTCTGATGCCTGCTATCGTTATCCCAAGCCTACTTTTTTAGTCTGGTCTACATTTCGTTGAATCGTACGCTGAATGAAAACTATCTTACCGATGTTTACCATATTGATGAGAAATGAAGTTCTTAAATTGTTGTTCAGATATGGTTATAATGAAAAGACACAGTTAACTTCGGTTTCTAAGATAAAAATAGTTAAGTGCATAACCTAGTAACTGTAATGTTTGTTGACATAGGTCAAGTAGACGTTATTATTATTGAAACAGTGTTGACCATTCTTCATGTTGATAACATAAAGATAAGTTATATGTTATATGTATATATAACAATAGCATCCTTTTAATTTTTTTTTGTTATACTACAAGCAAAAAACTTGAGTTTTGTCAAAATAAAAATATGTCCCGGGAATAGACGCAAGCTAGAGTATTTGGTAAGACAATTTAATGAATCATTTAATCATTGAGAGGAGGTGTGAGTGAATACTGTATTATTGAGAAAGAAGTGCGACAAGTCTGTATAATGTCATCATGGTTGTTTAATGTATACATGGATAAATGTGTTACCGATACAAATGGTGTAATGGTTGGGGACACAATGTACGGCGTCTGGTGTATGCAGGTCAAAGTACGGATGAGCTACAAACTCCTCTGAAGAAGTTTGATACAGTTTGTCAGATCATGGTCCTAAAGATAAACGTGAACAAAACTAAGATTGTGGTGTTCAATCCAGAAGGTGGAAAGAAGAGTAGAGTATTTACTCTGCAAGATTAATTTGTGGAGCAAGTGGACGGGCTGGTGTATCTGGATAGAATGTTTACTGCAGGTGGTACAATGGAAGGAAAGTGGTTAGAAGTAAGTGGACGATAACGAGAAACGAAACATGAGCCTAACTGAGAAACAAGCAATCTGTAATGACGTGTTTGTCCCGTCAGTACTGTATTGAAGTGAGACATGGGTATGTTAAAAAAAGCATGAACGAAAAATAAATGCGGTGGGTATGAAATTCCTAAGAAGCGCATTTGGTAAAACGAAATGATAAGATAAAGGATTAGTGTTAATGACGGACTGTGTCAAGGATAGATATAAAAGTAGTACATTACGTTGATTTAATCACATTGAGAGAACGAACAACGCAAGGTTAACGAAGCAAATATATGTGGGTGAGGTTAGAAGTAAGCCGTGCTTGGTAGGCCGCGTAAGACATGGCTGAATGTAGTAGAATGAATGATCAAAGAAAGAAAGACAAGGAGTTTTAAAAATAAAAGGGCATGTTAGAGACTATGCATAAATCTTGAGGAAGCTAAGGAGGTATGCGGAGTTAGGAAAGCATGGAGAAAGATCATGAATGAAAAATAAATAAAAGGCAGAGCTTAGTTTGCCTACTGCGGAAAGGATTGGAGTGAAGGTAAAGTTAAGTTAGGTTATGTCTAAACATTAATAGACAAATACCTATTTTATTATTTTAATTGACCACAAGCCAGAATAGACGAATAGCAATAACAAGTAGTAATAAGTATAATGTCAAACACAATAATAAGGGTAATAACAAAGGTGTTGAAAAAATTGTTCTTCTACAGAGGTGCAATAACCTGTACGATTTTCAAGCTCCCTCCTAGATGTAGCAAGCACGCGAGGTGTTATTGGGTGCAAACATTCCTAATCGTCTGCTTCAATTCTTCCACAGAAGCATAATTATCGTTGTTGGTCATCGATATATCCCCATAGAAAAATCATAGATTTAATTCTGATGAACATACAGGCTAACCCATTGGTCAAGATTTTCCAATCCAATTTTGAGGAAAATGCACGTTCAATCTGATGTGTGGCTTGAGGTACCATCCTGCATGTAGTGCACATTATCCATACTGGTTATTACTCTTATTGCAGGAATCACTTGCTGCTTAAACATTTCATTACAGTTCCTTGCATTCAACCAATCTTCAATGAAGAATGGGCCAACGACTTGTTCCTCTAGAAATCCAAGCCACACATTCACCGTAGAACGCCACTGATCTCTATCATCGTTAGCAACTTAAAGATTTTCTAAGGCCCAAGTTTGGTAAGTCTGTCGATTATGAACACAAGTGGGTCAAAAAGAGCACTCATCAATGAATCAAACGTTTCTCAAAAACTTTCTGTGTCCCTTATTCAATCAGTGGCCTCCTTGCAGAATTTTGATTGGTGAGATAATCTTCGGGCCTAAGTTTCTGGTGACATTGTTTTTTGACTTTTGTAGCCACTTACCTTTAGATCCTTTTGGAACATGAACTTTAGAATTTCAGTTTCTGCCTCAATAGTTCTCACACTGTTAGTCGCAGTTCCATCAGCACTACAAAGCACCACGATATCCGGATATTGTCCTCTTCAGGGAGGGGGTGACCTGTAGACTTTGTCTCTTTAATTCAAAGAACAAAAGTTATTGATGCTTCTTGTGTTTTTAAAACGTTTTTTTGCGGCTATACAGTTAGTAGCAAACACTGGCTGTCAGACAATAACGTCACTGCCTGACGTCGATTTTTGTTTGAACCTACGGTAGTTTTAATTTTGTATCCTGTTACTAATATTTAGCAATAAAAAATTTCATCTCTGGTAGGCAGTAATGTCACAATAATCGGTTTGTGTTCGTTTAAAATAATAAAATGGTTATTTTCAGAACCACCACCAAACAGGGTGAGTATATATATATTATGAAATCTCGTTTATTGAATGATAAAATGACATGCTGAGTTTAAAGGTTTTTAAAGTTAATCGCTTAGCTGAATTTCTTTCTTCATAGCATTATTGCTACAAAACCATCAAGGAAAGCAACTTTATCACATAAATTCCTAGAACTGCAATGATGTTTAATTTCAAATTCATTTCTAGGAATTTTTTTTGTCTATTCACTCACTGATTCTAAAGGGCCCTAAAATTTCGATGATGTGTGGGTATTTGAAATAATTAGTTTTCCTCTCATGTTCTTAATGTGAAGTTTCGTAAAACTCTACAAAACAATGCAAAATAATGAATGCGACAACCAAAAATGTGTCAGTGCACGTGCAGCGATCAACCTTTTTTGTAATCGTTTACATAAAATTAGAATAGTATGTTACACTGCAACTGTATAAGCAAGCCTTTAAAGCACGCGTGACAGGTTTAAAAGGAGGAGGCGAAGCCGAGCGCCTTTAGCGGTGCAGTGCTTTAAAGGCTTGACATTTTCTGAAGGAGCTGAGGTTCCTACATACAACCGCAACACTATACAGGGTGTTTCAAAAAAACGTGGCGTGCTTGCTAGGACAGGCCGAATAGCTAAAAATAAGTGGGGTTTTCTCAGTAAAAATTATTCCTAGCTACCTCTGTTTTCCAGATAGAGAGTTTTAAAGAATATTATTTTATACACATATTTGTCAATTAATTGAAAACTACTGGCACCATTGTAATGAAATTTGTTGGGAATGTTTTGTTAAAGCTGGCACATCCAAACATTCTATTGTTATATCTGACACTCAAAGAGGGCGCTAGTTACATGATTAATAAAGAGTACTTGTAATGGTAACTTTTTTGAGGTTATGTTTTTAGGTCAAAATTTTTAACAAAATTATTCTTCATTCAATTTTACACCAAAAAGGTGCTCTTTATAAAATTCGATGTTGTGTACCGTTTTCCAAATAATTGGATTTAAAAATGATGGGACAATCCATAATGTTAGCCAAAAATTTCTATGCAAAATAATCTTTAATAAAAAACATGAACATGAAACATTAGACTTAAATTAGCAACACAATGAAATTAAAATGCGTTAGATTATGAAAAAATTAATTGTGAAAAATGTGTATAAAATAATATTCTTTTAACACTCTGTATCTCGAAAACAGAGGCAGCTATGAATCATTTTTACTGACCAAACCCTACCTTTTTTGGCTGTTTTACCTATTTTAGCAAGCACGCTATGTTTTTTTGGAACACCCTGTATTTGAGGTAGTTAACCACCTTGAATGGAATGTTTTTCCAGGATATTTGTTTGCTAAATCTTCTGACACAGTACCTCTCGATATGGATATACTTATCTCATGTAAATAATTTTGGTCCGTGCTTAAAATATTCAAATCCATGTCAAGAAGTTCTGTGAAAATTTTTTTAAAGTTTGTGACCGGCAATAATTCGCCAGCTGATATTCTTTTTCCGATTTCGCCAGAAAATCCAGAAGGTCCAGTAGTTTCCTATCTAAGTGTTTTATCAAACGATGCAGAGGTAATTAATTTGCGTGCAACGTGCAAATGAACCACTATAATGGTCTTCCAATGAGCTATTCCAATTTTCTATTCACACTATTGTGCGTACCCGTATTTACAGCGGCTCCATCATCTCCGATCGCCACTAAATGCAACAAATCCATGTGTTGCTCTAGAGGCTGTATTATTTTTTCCAAAATAGACTTTGTTGTACCATTTGGGACGGTTACATATCCAAAATATTTGGAGCTGGGTTCTGACACACGAACAAGGTGTTCTTCAATTAGTGTTGTTCTGTGATCCTTATTATTAACCAAACATTGACAGAATGTGGCAACTTTTCTCCCATCGAAACAGATAGCTAGTAATACACCTTTCATCTGGTTTTGCTGCTTTTGTACACTATCCCTCGTTCTTTTCCTTTCCCTACTTACCTTGACTCTATATGTTATTGTGTTTGTTCGTTCTCTTGTGACTACTTCAAGACCCTTTAATACCGCAGAAGTTGTTAGAGCTGAGGCTCTATAAGAAATACCCGTAGAATTGCATGCCTGGACTAAGCTTGGTAACTTTATATGCATTTGTTTAAAACTTACATCCGCTGTAGAGCTAGGCTATTGTTTTATATCTGAACAAACGTATTCTTGATCTTCACCTAACGCCTGTTCATTTTCATCGTCTATAAACTTTCCTTATCCAAATCCATTAATTTAGAAGTAAACGTCGATGGCAACGCGCAAGTTTCCAATTGCTTGCGATGTAACGATCGCTCAAGTTGTTTCGTAGCTACCAGATCTATAGAACCAATGAACATTTTCTTCTTATTTCTTTGGTCTAACCAAAATTGTCTTTCTTTTACAGGTACTTCGTTTTTGCACATGCACGTCAAAAAGTTCAAACATTTTATTGTTTTTTCTCTGCACGTTCTTTAAATTCTGGCACTTTTTGTATAACAGTATCACTTTTGAACGATTTTAACGGTTTTTTAAGTTTTCGTAACTTTCCATGATATTGTCGTAGCAAAAACACAATTTGTTGATCTAACACCACTGGAAGAAATTCTTTAATCCCGATTAGTTTTAAGTTCTACCAACAGAATGACCGAAATGTTACCGATAGCCGGTTCTGCTCTATCTGGAGAAGCATCAATTAAGATATGGCGTATATAGGAATAATTCTTCATCACATCTTGAAACGTAGGCACAACATTCCCCTTGAGTTTTAAAGGAGCCCCAAACACCGGACACTGTATGTCTTTTCTAGTATTTGGCATAATTCTGCAACAGTTAGAAAATAGTAAAAGTTATAATAACACGGATATAAAACCACTAAAACAGGTACTTTTGAGTGAACATTGACGGTACAATACGCCCCTAAGAAACTAACTCAAACGCCTTAGTGTCGGGCGCCTATCGATAAGCGCTTGGCAACCAAAGGAGTGGTGGGGACACCGCTAAACGATGTCCGATAGACATCAGATTTTACAAGACGTTAAAACTAGTCATTCTGCCACTTTTGCAGATATAGCCATTCGAGTCCTGCAAAGCGGTATTTGTCGCTCCACCCTAATGTGCAATTATAAGGGTTTTTACTGTATAAATGCACAGAATTAATACAGTTTTTGAAATGCATTTGGGTTTAGATGTGCTGGTGTAATTTTCAGTAATGACCTAGCACCGAGTTTACATTTTTGATCAATATCAAATGTTTTCACTATTGATTTAAAACTAATTATCTTACTTTGAAGTACATTTCCACTTAATAAGTGATTCCTTAAACTTTTAAAAAGATGTGGTACATCATATATTACAAGGTATTTCTATTCTTGTTAGAATAAGTATGGTTCGTTAGTATCTACTACACCTAAGCTTGTAATAGCACTACGATTATTAGTTCCTTGGTCCCAAACTAAAGATTTTGATACGAATAGTCCTATTTCTCCCATTATTCCAATTACAAATATTATTAAGTCTTTAAGTGATGTGTGATTGGTCGCACTGGCAGATAAACTTTTTGATCGACATTTCATCAAAGCACAATGTACAGTATGTTTCTTCTTGGGACATAGAATTAATTTTCAGTTTTAAACCGGTAATGTGCACCTCGTTAAATCCCTTTCTAAAGAATATCTTTTTACCAATCCATGGTTTTATGACAGAAATAGATGGTAATATTAATTGTGTACGAAGCATTTTGTATATAGCAGGAGACGTGAAGTACAGTCCTTTAAGCACGATGATTTTTTCGTATGCAGCGATTGCATCCGTACAAGATCTCTTGATTGGCGAGATACATAAAAGCGCCTTTCCATTTTTTTTTAATCAGCTGTATTGAATTGTATCTTTTTCTTGGATTTCGAAAGTAACGAAGTTTTTTTTGAGATTATACACGGCTGATATTAGACGCTTCTTTGTTGGTGTGTCTACATCTGATGTGCAGTATAATTTTATTTTAAATTTGGTTGACCGTTGAAAACTAGGTAACTCAGAAATGTCAACTAATCACTGCAGTGTTGCTAGAGAATTGGGTAATGATTTTGGTGTAAATGACGACGATGATACAGTTTTCTATGGCGTATGTGGAAATTCCATACACGGGAAGGGCCAGGTTGGTTAGGATGTACGCTTCTGCTAATATTTTGAGATAGCGTTTGGCCTTCCGATTGGTTAGATGAACATGGTATTGGAATAGCAGATCGTTTTAATCTTTTATCCGATCCCAAAAAATCTTCTTCCAAAAAAATGCTCATTACAAACGTATTTACAACTTAACTGTTCCGGTTAGAGTAATATCAAATTTGCGTTGCCTGTAAGAGATCGATCGAGATTAGATTACATTAAATTAAATTTAACAAATTCAGATGAAAAACTGTATAGGAAACGAGATATTTGGACTACTATTAATTGACACACAAAGCACAAAACTGTACAGTAAAACTTCTGTTTTGGATCACACCAGAAAAATTTAATTACGTACCCACGTAGACATTGTTCTTTAACGTAGTTATGTTAATTTTTAATCTGTAAATTTGTGAATTTAAACTGGTAGATTTGATGCAGACACGAAAAAAACGGGTGCGAGTAACTGTTCGTATTGTGGTGTTGATTACGAAAAAGGCAAGTACCCTGCGAATAATCGAGTTTGTAGCAAGTGCCTAAAAAAGGGACATTATCGACGATTTTATTATAGCAAGTTTTTGCATGAAATCCAGGAAAGCGAAAACAAAATCTTCAATTCCGGCTCTGAAAACACGGAAAGTGGTAGTGAAATGGCAAAGTTATTTGGACAATAACTTCCTCTAATGTGGATTCCATCGAGTGGTTCGAGACCATTGACGTTGAGGACATAACACTTAACTTGAAGGAAGGTAAATTAATCTAATACTACCTATCTATACAAAATAATGAACAATCCGATTGCAACAGCTCATAGCTATAAGATTGATTTGTAAATTAAGTAAAGTAACAAAAGTATACTGTACAAGAAACAAAAAATTTTAGAAAAACAAGAACCCTCCCGAAATAAAGAAAATAATTTGTAATGACTTGGCGGTACCGGCATTACTATACATATAATTCAGAGGCACAGCCCATTCAACTAAAGCACGAGAAGGAGCTGCGAGCTATAGAAATGAAACTTTTATAAAAAATATTAGGTATAATAATGTTCTATAAATGGAAAGTAGACAAATATACGGGGAAACCAAACAAAGAAAAAATTAAAAAGCTATTGAGGTGATTTGGGCATGTGTCGCGAACGAAAAAGGAAAGGAAAACAAAACACTCACAGAAGCAAAAAGCAGTTAAAAGAGGAAAATTGCAAGATCAGGGAAAACTTTGGAAAAAAAATAGAACATATGGAAAACAGAAAAAAGGCTACGAAACATGGCTCAAAACTGAAATCTGTACTCTGTTCAATATCACTGGGCCCTTCTATAGATAAATTTTACACAGAACTCTAAAAATATATAATTACGCCATTGTTTATATAATGTATGTAAAGTATATAATAAACAAGGATTACGCTTGAAATCTAGACATAAATATTACAAGGCTCGAATTGTAATTGGAATATGCTAATATCCCATGCCTGTTTAAAAAGTTCAACTGTATACGATATTTTTTCAAAATAGTTAACCTTTACAAAATATATACACTTTCATTTCAAACTATAAAGGAATATTTAGAAATTGAAATTGTCCATCTCATTAAATTTATTGTTTTCTATTAGGGGAAAGCTTTAATTCTCTCCGAATATCAGTTGTTTACGCAGACGAAATTCCTATAAACAATAGTGCTTTGTTTCTTTGCATGTAATGCTCCTTGAAGATTATAACACATCTAATAAAAAGAACATATGTCGTTTACAAATATTTTAAACTTTATTGTTATAGATAACTGTAAGAAAAGTTACTGATTTGCAACCTGGAAATCTGTAATATCTATACAAACAGCGCCAGATATGTGAATTTAGTGTTTTCATCCAAAACTACGATCGTTTTGCATCCATATAAATGTTTCCAAATTTGACACAGTCATTGACTAACTAGAATGTAAATAAACAAGTGGTTAGATGAATTAATAAATAAAATTTAAGAATCAAAACTAGATTTAGAGTTGTATGAAATGAATACGAAAATGAAGCAGCTTCTGATTAGCAAGACATCAAACACAGAATTATAAAGGATGCGTAATTTTCAAATCTTTGTGTAAATAGATAATGTACATAAGAAACTGTGTTTAGAAGAAAATATGCATCAAAGGTAAAGTACAAGTTTAGTGAAAATAAAGTGGTAATATAAATTATTAATTAGAAAGAAGAGGCTAGATGAATTAATAAAAAGAATTAAAGAATTAAAGCTAGATTTCGGGTTGTTCGATATGGATAGGAAAATGTATGCGCTTCTGGTTGGCAAGGCATCAAGGACAGAATAATGAAGCATACGTAATTTTCAATTTTTAATATAGATAGCTAATGTACGTAAGAAATTACTTATTTGGACGGAAATATAAAGGAAAGGTGAAATACAATTTTAGTAAAAATGAAGTGGTAACGTAAATTGTCAATTTTGTATGTACTTAGCAAATAAAATTCTAAAAATGACGCTCCTTTGAATTTTTGACTTTATCCCTACTTCTCAATCGTAATAAAATTTTTGAAAACGTGATTACGTTTGATAAGTGTCACTTTATTGCATTTATTATTTTACCACCGATTATATAAAGAATTTGTGGCTAAATATAGAACTGTCAATTAACCTTTATTTTTTCCCCCCTTTTGGAAAGCTGTAACAAGTCACACTTTTTATATGGGGTACCAAATATGATATTTAAAAAAACAAAAATTTAAATATTTGTTTATTTAAGAATACTAACATATAAAACATTACCCACTAAACGATAATACAAACAAAACTGCTACTTATTATAATTACGCTTAAACTTACCTTAAACATAAAATACTATAATAGAACTGCCTTATTCATCTAAATTGTCCATAGTAAGTAACACGTTCCTGTGTTACGTATGTTTTTTCTAACGTTTCTAAGATTGTTTGTACCTTGCGTTAATAGAATTGTTAATGGTTCAACACGAACTATTTTCGACATTTCGCAGTGGAGATATTTATCTAAAATTTCTTGTGACTACCTTACACTTTTTTTTAAATTATTAGTGTTCAAGGATCCTCTTCGGTGCAATTTTGCTCATCATTTGGTCAAATAACTCTAAATTTTTGCCTCCATACTACACAAGTGTGGTGGTAGGGTTGCCAGGACTATTGTTGCTGTGTGATGCTATAGCATAATACAATTATTAGTATTGAACGTACCAATAAACAAATCGATAAATGAAAACTGTTAATTAAGTAATGTGTACTTACTTTTCAAAGTATGTAGTTCAATCATCGTCGATATCACAATCCCTTATAGGTATAATGGGAATTTCATCTACTCTCGGAAGTGGCTCAATCTGAATCGGTGGACGCACCAGTAAATCCTGAAAGATTTGTGGTTCTTTAATGATAGCTTTGAGCGCTTTCTGGATGATGATGATGGCATGGTTAGTATGTACCTAATGACTGAGTGTCAAAACAAAATATTAAGATTATATACATGTAAATCTGTTAAAGTTAACTAAATCACTAACTAGTGGAAGTGATCGGTACGATGAACAGATGAAATAAAAAACCATACAGGAATAAAGCACCTGTATAATCAAACCGTGAAAACTCTAACGAATGCAACATAATACAGATGTTATAAATCTAGACATTTCATATGGTGTCAGCAAAGTTAAGAACAGTTCTTAATAGATGTTCTCAGTAAACGCCAGTAAAGATAATAAACAAAGTGCAATTTATGCCCCTGTCTGACATAATCAATTCAAGTTCTTCTGAACACTATTGCAACGTAATCTAAAAGTAATGAGCTAAGGCATGTGAAAGTATTCAACAAGCAAAAGTAACACGTGCAAATGTCAATCACCCTAACAAACAACGGCAAAGTTCATAAAAGTGAAATATGGTACCTATGTATATATATATATATATATATATATATATATATATATATATATATATATACAGGGTGTCCGGTGAGGAACTGTACAAACTGAAATGTTATTTTCCTCTCAATTTAAGTAAAAAAAGTCCCATAAACATAGGTCTGATTCGCAATAGTTACCCAGATACAAGCGTTTAAAGTTTATAAATGAGCACATATTTTTTCAAAAGTAATTATTATTAGTCAACTGGAAAAACAAAACCGAAACAATCTGTCATTTATTCGTTTGTGTTCTAATAATGACAAAGTGGATTGTAGTAAATTAAGTGTAATTTAAATTTAAAATGCTTTTCAATTTTCTAACGAAGAGTATGCTGACATCATTTACATCGTCAATCATACCACACCATACATTAACAGAAAATCTCCGCTGAAAGTTAGCTTCTCTTGTACCATGTGGATTTTCATCTGACCACAAATGAGAATTGTGTGTATTGTTCACTCCATCTCTAGTAAATTGCGCCTCGTCACTAAATAAAATGAATGGAACTAGATGTGGATTTTCTTGTAGCCACTGGCAGAAATTCAACCGCAAAGCAAAATATCCAGGTTCAAGGTGCTGAACGTTTTGTGTATAATAGGGATACAAAAGCCCATCATGTAATGTTTGCCATACTGACATACGGGGGCCTCCCGTTCGAGAAGAAATTCTTCTAACACTCAACCCTGCACTCCGATCAACCATCTGTAGAATGTTTTCTTGCTCATTCACATTTAACTCCACAGGACGACCAGATCTTATTGAAACTGATGGAAATGAACCATGAGTTCGAACGTGTTGAAACACAGAAGAAAAGGTTTGGTGATTTAGAATCCTCCTGTTCGGAAATCTTCGTTCATATTCCCTAACGGCAGCTCTCGCATTTCCATCACAAAATCCATAAATGTAAATGATGTCAGTATACTCTTCGTTAGAAAATTGAAAAGGCATTTTAAATTTACATTACAGTTAATTTACTACAATCTACTTTGTCATTATTAGAACACAAACGAATAAATGACAGATTGTTTCGGTTTTGTTTTTCCAGTTGACTAATAATAATAACTTTTGAAAAAATATGTGATCATTTATAAACTTGAAACGCTTGTATCTGGGTAACTATTGCGAATCAGACCTATGTTTATGGGACTTTTTTTACTTAAATTGACCCAAGGAACATACCATTTCAGTTTGTACAGTTCCTCACCGGACACCCTGTATACAGGGTGAACCGAATTTAATTTGCGTATACAGAGATATCGAAAACCGTAATAGATAGAGTATCGGTTAAATGAGAAATAAGTTTCGTAATTTGTTGGATAGTACATTAGTATAAAGAAGTTTGGTTTTTTCCGACTAGTTCCGGAGATATTCGATAAAATCCGAAAATGCTCATTTTCATTTTGTAAGACTAGCGTTGTTATTATAACAGATATCAAAAAAATTAATCTAAACTTTTTTTTTTAAATAAAATTTACTACAACTTGCCATACCAAAATTTCAATACGACGTTTTGTCTTTTCAGGACCACCCTCAACAATATTTTTTAAATACGGACCTGGATTTTTACTACAATTTTTGTAAGGTTCTTATAGCTTAATACAATGATATAAAATTCTTGACTATTCTACTACGTTTCGTTTGTGAAAATCATCATCTTCATGGTTTCTTACTGAAATGAATTAAATTTTTTACTACATTTCTTTGTAGGTTTTGTATAATCTTAATACACTGCTATGGCATTCCTAACCATACACATTTCATCTATGATCATCATCTATAAGCCTTTTGTAATAGTCTTTAAATCAGTATTTATAAAAAAATAATGATAATCACAAAATTTAACAGTTTATTTTTACATCTAATGATAATGAACAAATGTGATAATTTAAGACTGACCTAACAGTAGCAAATAAAATTAGAGTATTTTTAAAAACCAGCTATGAAATCCATTCTGTTGAATACATAGTTCAATCCTCCTTGACATGTTTGATGTCGCTGCATCCACCATTTCGGGTGTAATTTTTTTGAAATGCATCTCGTATTCGTTGACGAAGTTCTGAACTGTTAAATTTTGTGATTATCATTATTTTTTTATAAATACTGATTTAAAGACTATTACAATAAAAGGCTTATAGATGATAATCATAGATGAAATGTGTATGGTTAGGAATGCCATAGCAGTGTATTAAGATTATACAAAACCTACAAAGAAATGTAGTAAAAAATTTAATTCATTTCAGTAAGAAACCATGAAGATGATGATTTTCACACGAAACGTATAGAATAGTCAAGTATTTTATATCATTGTATTAAGCTATAAGAACCTTACAAAAATTGTAGTAAAAATCCAGGTCCGTATTTAAAAAATATTGTTGAGGTGGTCCTGAAAGACAAAACGTCGTATTGAAATTTTGGTATGGCAAATTGTAGTAAATTTTATTTAAAAAAAGTTTAGATTAATTTTTGATATCTGTTATAATAACAACGCTAGTCTTACAAACGAAAATGAGCATTTTGGGATTTTGTCGAATATCTCCGGAACTAGTCGGATCGGAAAACCAAACTTCTTTATACTCATGTACTACCAACAAATCACGAAACTTATTTCTCATTTAACCGATACTCTATCTATTACGGTTTTCGATATCTCTGTATACGCAAATTAAATTGGTTCACTGTATATATATATATATATATATATATATATATATATATATATATATATATATATATATATATATATATATATATATATATATATATATATATATATATATATATATATATATATATATATATATATATATATATATATATATATATATATATAGTGTTTGGTACATCGATGCAAATATTTAAAGGGTGATATAATAGGTGATTTTGAGTCGATTTAAGCAAACATACTTATATACCAAGTGTTACCGTTTTGAGATAATGCCACTTTTAATATTTCTTGATTTTACCGTGCTTTTCTGCAAATATCGAAGTGTACAAGCGTAATAAGCCGTCTTATCGCAAACTTATACTAAGTTTTTATTCCTCATGAAGTGATTGTTCATATTATTTTATCAGAAAAGCCTAAACTGTCTTCGGTTCTTGCCTAGAACTTCTTAAACATGAAAGTTTTAATTTGTAAAAAAGCAATCACTAAAATTCAAACGTGGATTTAGTCTAAAATCTTTCGTTATTTTTTTTTCCAATTTCAGTAAAACTTCTTTGGGCAATGGTCTTTAAGATAGCATGAATAGATTTAGAAAAAAATTTTTACAAATTGGAAAAATTGAATTTAATTACCAAAATACCCCCTAGGCGCATTGGCCAAAACGTAAAATAGCCCTTCATTATTTAGTTTAAATAGTTTAAAAAAAAGCAGATTTTTAGAAAATGTTTTGCGGCTATCGCTCCACCCAGTACTTAAGTTTACAGAAACTGTTTCTGAATTCAAGATTTCTTTCACCTCACTAACACTGGAATGTAAAATTTTCTTAGCAAAATCGAGTTTATTTTCAAGTGAATCTACATTGCTATTTAAAACGTCACTTTTGACTTTTTGTTTATTTAGTGGAAATAATTTCAATTGTGGTAAATTTAATACAATCGTGCAAAAAACAGTATGAGCATCACGAACATTAAGGGTTGTACAGGTCTCCGGCCAAATTCGCTATCGCTCAGCCTCCAAACATGGCCGGCGACCGGTAAACGTCCCTTACTGTTCTTGATACTCAATATAATATTACCTCGTGCAGTACTAATTTTGAACACCAATAATAATACTATTAATGTTTTAATAAATCGGACATTTTCTAAAAATCTGCTTTTCTTAAACTATTTAAACTAAATAGGCGAATGCGCCTAGGGGGTACTTTGGTAATTAAATTCAATTTTTCCAGTTTGTAAAAATTTTTTTGTAAATCTATTCATGCTATCTTAAAGACCATTGCCCAAGGAAGTTTTACTGAAATTGGAAAAAAAAATTAACGAAAGATTTTAGACTAAATCCACGTTTGAATTTTAGTGATTGCTTTCTTACAAATTAAAACTTTCATGTTTAAGAAGTTCTAGGCAAGAACCAAAGACATATTAGGCTTTTCTGATAAAAGAATATGAACAATCACTTCATAAGGAATAAAAAAACATAGTATAAATTTGCGATAAGACGGCTTGTTACTCTTGTACACTTCGATATTTGCAGAAAAACACGGTAAAATCAAGAAATATTAAAAGTGGCATTATCTCAAAAACGGCAACACTTGGTATATGGGTATGTTTGCTTAAATCGGCTCAAAATCACGTATTATATTACCCCTTTAAATCTT
Organism: Vesta saturnalis; assembly: GCA_036346205.1. Classification (NCBI taxonomy): domain Eukaryota; kingdom Metazoa; phylum Arthropoda; class Insecta; order Coleoptera; family Lampyridae; genus Vesta; species Vesta saturnalis. Next base: position 155,261 of record JARFJB010002055.1, read on the forward strand.
TGCATCGATGTACCAAACACCCTGTATATATATATAATAAAAAGTAACTCTAAGCCTTTACGATAGATATCTGTCTCGTGCAAAATCTACTTAGTAACCGTGACGATTCATGTATTACCTTATAGCTTTGATCTATCTATATCTATAAATTATTTAAAGAAAAATACAAGTTATAACCGGTTTGTAATACTTATACAGCTGCTTAAATTATTAATCTTATATATCAGGTATAATAAATAAAATATGTGCTAAAAGTCTATTACTGTTATACGCAGTGCGTGCTTCACAATTTTGTTGGACACAGTTTTGAAGGTAACCATGAGTAAGGTTATACTATACCAAGTACTAGTGATATTGTTAATCTAACAAGACGTATTCCATTGTTGAAAACAGAAAATGAATTTGTAATGATTAAGCTATTGCAAGATATAGTTCAAAATAAAATATATTTAGAAGTAAATTAAAGTATCTTAAGCTCGAAAACAATTTATCATAGTTAAAGTGTGATTTTGTAAGACTTAAGCAGTTAAAGAACGTTTCAGAGAAAACAGGTAGTGGAATTGTTGCGTATACACAAATTAGGTTGGTACTCTCTAGGTTCATGCTTTAATAGTAGGTTGCTCACAGGAATTATAGGCTATATAGCAGGCAGCAAGGACCCTCTTGGTTTTTTACGAAATGCATGAATGTAGTTTTAGCTGCAATTTTATTCAATCTCAAATTCATATTATTGGGTTGAAGGGTTTTATGATAAAAAATAATGTCATTGATATTGTAACCAATTTATGTGAGTGGTATAAAGAAAATGTTTACTATAAATTACAAAAAAATAATTAATTTTCCGAAAAGAATTCCGGTTGGCATTAAATTAAGTTTTACATTTGAAGGTGTACATTAACAGCTATGCCCCATTTAGAGGTAGTCTTTCAACTTACGTTAAAGTTCCTTACTTCATACCAGTAAATCGTGCGTTAGTAAATTTTAAAAATGATGATGTGTATTGCTTCTAGTTTCGACAATATATCCTGTGCAGCATCATACAGATAGAGTTCACAGTTATCCTCAATTTAGAGATATTTTGATTTATGGTTCAGCTCACTTCCCCATTTAACATTAGCACCACTGGCTATTGTAAATACCTACCGTGGCAGGTCATTTTGACCTCTGGACAGAAAGGTAATTTTGAGATGTATTCTTTATATATTTTACACTTAATTGAGAAGGAAACATAAAAAAACACATTTTAGGTAAATATACACTTTAATTAAATAAAAATCATATTGATTCTAATACATTTAGAATTCGGCACAGTTTTAAATGCTGTATTACCCTCTACAATTCAAACAACTAACCATGTTTGTTACACTTCCACCTTTTCCATAAGCATATTTATTACACATTGAACAAACGTCAGCAGTTTTATCATTGTCACATTTTTTAATTTGGCACTGATAACGTCTTTAGGTTTCGTTCTATCATATGTGCTGGTACTTGCACCAGAATCTTGTTTCGAATCGAAATACTCTTTTCTTAGTTCTTCAGCTAGAGTGAAAATAATGTCTTTGTATCTTACTGCCTATGGCTTCCTTATAAGCTATCCAGGCGTTGATTTTGGCAAGATCTAAAACATTGTAAAACACATGAACTGGCCATCTACGTGAACCAGCTTTCGTAGAATATTTTTTAGCAATTTGACGCAACACATCTACCCCAAACTTTGTTTCATTTTAATACAACACTATCTCAGGTTTGTTATTTTTGCCATCATCTTGTAAGCTCCTGCGTTGCATTAGGAAGTCTGTTATATAATTTTGGTAAACCAGCTTTATATTGCTGTACTCAGTCGTGTTTATAATTCTTACTAAACTGTGGATTCTACTATTTAGTGGCCACTGTATATATGAAGCGTTTTAGCAATTTACAAATATAATTATATATAAACTGTCTGGTCCTTTGAATCACTTCTCGTTATTTTCATCATATACTCAGCGTATGTCATCTTTCTTTGAGTATGTTGTAAAATTTTTAAACCAGCGTGAGTTTTATATTGCTCGTAAGCTAGTCGTTTTATATATTTACTTCTAAACTGTGGATTCTTACTATTTAGTGGTTCACATCTGTCACCTTAAATAATTATATGAACGTTTTAACGTTATATTATTTGATTATTTACAAAATAATAATTGATACTTAATATTAATAACAAACTAAACGTACTGGGTCCTTAGATCCTTCACTCATGTTCTCCGTGAAACGGTATTTGTTATATGGGTGAATGTCATTTCATTTAACAAATATTTATAATGTCTTAATTTATTTTCTACCTAGTTTTTTCCACTCGCGTTTGAAATTGAGTGTATTCTTAGTATTTAAATTACGGTCCTGTCTTACAGAAGCATATACGGTAGCCTTAGCAGATATGGGTCGGAAGCGCCAGCGCAATGAACTCGAGTCGTTTCTAGGTCACGGGCGAAAATCAATACTGGTCTCTGCTTATGCGCATAGTTTGAGAACGCGTTTTGTTCTCAAAAAGCGTTTAGACGATCTAAACAACTGGACTAAGTCCTAACGGCGTAACTAAATTCAATTATATACAAATTATAATGTAAACGAAATACTCGCTATACTAAAATGAATATTTTTAAATTTATCCTTTTACTAAGGTAACTAGTGAGATACAACAGGTCGTATTTATATTATTTACTGCAGGTAAACCTTAGATAATTTCCGGCGGTATTCTATTTTAATTAAAGAACGGTTTCGCGACATTTATTCTTAATACAAATGTATGCAAGGGGTTTTCTTGTATATCCTCCTGCGATTAAAGACACCGCGTGTTATTATTGTGTTTGTCTGTAGGTAGTGTATGTATGTGTATTAAGCGGGGGCCTTAGCGCCAACAGTAGACGGTAGGCAGCAGCCTGCCTAACCTGTTTGACTAAGAAGGTCGTAGGTCTTTACAACCCTGAATCAAACCTTCGCCCTCAGGTGTTTGCGAGTGACGTCGGGATCTACCCTGCGTTACACTCTTTCTGTATGTGTAATGAGTCAGGCGACGCGGGTTTTCCCCTTCGTTACGCCCTTTATGTAGGTGGTGGTGTAGTGTTAACGTTATAACTCCTGGAGACTAATCCCGTCGTTATTTACGTTCTGTAGTGATTTGTTGTAAATTGTTAGATTTTATAACTCTACAACTTACGTGTCTTTTAATTGCAGTTCGGTAACAAACTTTAGGTCGCCCGGCGCAAGGTGGTGCGCGTTATCACACGGTCGCGATGGACTCCTCGGCAGCGATCAGAAGGTCGGTGATTACAACAAGCAATCGGTACTGGCGTCTACGGTATATCAGAAACGTCTCGGTCACGATCTATCAGGTATTTCACGAGTATGTTCTTCTCTCGAACAGCAGGGGAGACAAGACGAATCGATGAATCGATGAATCGGCGCGTCGAGGGTTTATAAAGGTGCATCTGTGGGCGGCTACGTGGCTACCGTGCGGGAGATGCCGTTATTGGATTGGTTTAAATTGCTCTGACGTGAAAAAACTTACTGGTTTTGAGAAATACACGTCAGCGGTCATTAATGAATTATTTGTGGTGCAATATCCCGTAATATTTTGTAATTTGAAACATACCTAAAGGACGCTGGATCTTTACAATCTATAGCCGCCGTTAGATGTAGCGTACTTAGTAATGGGACATTTTTATTACATTTACTCTGATAAATTGGCAACGTATTTTTGTCATTTTTCATTACTGTGGTAGAATACATCTCTGCCTTTTAGTTCTTGATACAAATTAGTAACTCCATTCTTGCTCGGTTCATTGTTACAACTATTGTTGTGTTCTTTTTACCAGCATTGTTGCAAGCTTTTGGCTGGTAAAAAAGTTGTCGCAGTAACATTTCTGCCCATATTTCCATTAATTTTAAAACAAGATATTCTGGAAGGGGTTGGTTGTTAGGGCGCATACAATTTTTCGCTTAATAAGGAAAACCGTTAAGAAAATATTTAGAACGCGTATCAACAACTACCCAAAATTTTGTACCAAGTTCATCAGGCTTATTCGTCATATATTGTGTAAATCTGCATCTAACTTTAGTAGGAAACAGTTGTTCGTCTACTGTAATGTTTGCTCCTGGAACATAGCAAGCTTTACAGTTACTAACAAATTTATCCCATATTTCGGACGCCAAAGGAAACTTATCACTAACTAGATGTTCTTTTCGTGTTGATCGAATATGAAATCTTAAAAATCTCATGATTTCCCGAAATAGATTGCGTTACATAGTTTCACGAAAAAATTGCGGTCCCCAAGTAACAGAGCAGCTGTAATGTTCTTGCGCTGTAAGCACCACGAGCTAGCAATATATAAAAAGCATTAGGACTATTTTTAAACCCACAAGAAAAATTAAAGAACATTTAAGATCACCTAAAGATGTGTCAAACCCTTTATCATCTTCCGGAGTGTATAAGTTATCTTGTTCATGTGGAAAAGTATACATCGGAACCACAAAACGTAGCTTTGATACAAGATGCATAGAACGTATGAGATTTTGTAGATTAGGACAACCAGAGAGTTCTGCTGTGGCTGACCATGCCCTGAATAATCTAAATCATAACATTCAATTTGAGAATATGGAAATATTGTCAAGAGAAACTCATTATTACGTTCCTTGTGAAGCTATTTAAATATATAAACACCCTAATAATTTTAATAGACAAGACAAAAATCTCCGTTTAAATAGGTTTTGGCATCTTATAATTAAAAAAAAAAGCATAATGATACGTCTTAATTTTCATTTTAATTTTAACTTTTGGTATGTCTAGGTTTTTTGCTGTGTTTTTCCTAGACCTTGAAGCAAATGCTTTACCAATTATATGTTAAATTACCACAGCACTATAATTTAACGTAAGTAGTTGAAACTAAATTAAAATTAAAAATTACAAAAAACGTTCTGCATCATACTTTTCATTGTTAATGGCATTTCCACTTATTGATAAAGATATATCTTTGTTAGATTTAACTGGGTTACTTTATTTGATTGGATTTGTGAATGCTTCAATCATATTATTCAAATTGAAGTTATTCACAACTTTACACGTACATCATAACTCGATTAAATTTTGCTAATGTGTTTTTTGGCTGACAAATTTCATTGCTAGCTTTCGCCGTAGAGAGTGTTCTGTTTTGTCATCTTTAAAGCAGTATAACAATATTTAATTTTTAATGACCTAGTTATTCTTTACTAAAATTTAATTTTATAGTTGGCTTTATACGTTTCTCAAACTCTTGTATTAATAGCAGACTGATGTTTATGTTTTAATTTTTCAACTTTGAGAAAATTGTTTACAACATCTTTAACAATTTTTAGCAAATATTACAACTGACGAAGATAACAGTAAGTGTTATCGAAACGTTTAGATTGCATAATTTAAAACACACCATTCAAAACCCCAAAAAAGGTAAGTATTTTGTAACGACCAGTTTGTATCATCTCCTAGTTGTCGTTTAGCTTTAATTTCAGTACATTCCTGAATGTGTTTTAGCGTTGTATTATCTATAAACAATCGAAATACACTTATCACAGAGTTAGCAAACACATTTCTTTATGCATAAGGAATTGGTCCAGGAGTACTTCACAATTCTTTAAACTGTGCGGCCAACATAAGGTCCACTTCATATTACAACTTCCCATATATGATCAGATTTGGGTGATTGTTTACTCCACACAGGTAAATATATGCAATTTTTTTCGTTTTGCATGGTGTTCAATGTCATCATTAATTTCATTAGATGTACAAGGATCAGAAGTGACATCTCAAAGTACTTCTTTTGTAGATCACTACAGGAAAAAAATATAACTTGGATTTTTCATATCCTAGGCGCGTAGGAAAAAATAGCGAAGATTATTCATAATTTCGGACACGACTAAACAAGTTCTGACTTGAAGTAAACTTCTAAAAATTACCACAATCATAGTAAAATACATCGTTTTATCTCAACGTTGTAACTATTTTTGTTACACAACCTCGAAACTGGTTATGAATATATGAACGGTCAAAATGACGGTTTCGGCAGTTATACAAACGCTACAAAAAAAACTCTAAAACGGCTTAATTTTCCTAATATATTTTTTTATATTCTAAAAGTACATAAAAATCTAAAAAAAGTCACAATACCGTAACTCCAAGCACAACGGAGAAACAACATTTTAAATAAAGCACGCGGTCAAAATGACCTCCGCGGCAGTTCTAGTATTAATGTCCCGAGGTCACTGGACAACATAATCCTACTGAGTGCAGTTTTTGCATAGGAAATAAGCTCTATATGCAACCACATTTTCCCATATAGCAAAAAAAATTTTTTTGACCATTTTCGCTCTACCCTATTGCACATTGTCTACGAAATATTCTGAAACCGTTTACTTCTTATAGTAGTTGTCAAGATACGGATACTTTCGTAACTGATGAATTTGAAGCATGTGAAGTTATTGATAAGGAGCAGCTAAATATACTCCTTCAATGCCTATCATTGAAAAAGAAGCAGAAAACATGTATAGCGTAAAACTGGATGCTGAAGAAGTCATTGCAATAATTGTATCTCAATTACATACTTTGCTGGTTATTTAGGGAAAAGATTATTTGACACTTATAGGTGTGATAAAGAATTTATGAAACAAGATTTATGTTTAGACGATAAGTCTGAACTACAGATTTTAAATAGACTTTATGCAAGTAAAACAGGCTTAAGGAGCTTACAAGCTCCCAATGAACTACTTAAAACAGTATGCCAGGTTGGTTTTAAAGTGTTTATTGAACTTTTTTCAAAGCTTTATTTTGAGGAAAATCTGAAATCCCAACTAGTAAACGCAATTTTAAGTAAAATAAATCAAAGGGACATAGTTGTTGATATAGAAGATAATATTCATAGACCTCATAGAAACTTCATAATAAAAGAACTTGTTACTGCACGTATTTTTTCAGAATGTAAACAACTTAATAAGAATACATACTTCAAAAAACATGATAAGTTGAAAATAATAAGATATACTTAGATCTAGCCAAATTTCAGTCATGGGAAGTAATTATTCATTACCTACTCAATTCTTTTTTGCAGTACTGAGTAAATTCTAATGCATTATTTTTGTAAAATGTAATCAGTAAATGAATTATGAATTATTAATGTGAATACCGGACTAATTTGTCCGGGATCCCAGTTTTTGTAATCCCCGTATTTCGATATTCTAACCACTATATGCACCTATATAATGTATTTCATACCTAAGATTCGTTTACTTTCAATTATTTATAACTACTAGCGCAATACCCGTGCCTCGCTACGGTATACAGCAACTTTGAATACATCAGTGATTGAAACTGTTGTTGCCAAGTGAGTAAATTGCGTGAATGAATTTGTTACCAACTTGGAGAATGACGTGCTTATTATTACTTTGCCGCCATATATACATTATAGCAGTGTAAACGTAACTTAACCCTGGAAAGTCACAGTTACCTTTACCAACAAAGAGGTCACACTGGATCATATAGACCCAAACAATAGAAAAAACTCAAAAAAACATAATTTATTGCAAAATTCGGCGCCTAAATTAAAAGAATAAAAACAGAAACAATATAAACTCTTAATACAAAACAAATGTTCTTAATTTATAATTACAAAGTCTGCAATGTTTTGATCTGTCTTCTTGGCACATTGCTCTTCTGCACCTAGTACATGCTATATTTGTTTTACGGTCTTTTGTGCAAAAACTACAACGAACTCTTTTAGGCAAAATCCCGCTGAAATTTTCGCCTTGTTCTGGTGTCTCATCTATGTCTAAGACTTCACGGATTTTGATTTTCAGTGTCTTCTGTAACTGAGGGCATTCTAATCTCCGTCTAAGCAGAGGTTCTATAAGCAAAAATTCCAATTGCTTTAGAAGGGCTCGTCGCGTTTTCTGTGCATCTGGATTGGTGAATGTGCAAATTACTTTGGCGTTTATAGCTGCTGCACCCAGCATGTTAAAAAATATTCTCATTGGCCATCGGTTAGTTTTTCTATAGGTTGTATAGGAATGGCACAACTGGTCGAACGTATCTGTACCACCTTTTGTTAAATTATACTTGAGAATTATATGCGGTTTGCCCGATTCCTCATCCACAGAGTTATCATGGTGCATGGCTGACAGCAGTATAACATTTTTATTTTTCTTGGGACAGAAGGAGACTATGGTTTTCTCGTCGTTGAAACCGAAGAGAGATTTCCCTATTTCTTTATTTTCTACCAAGACAGGCGGAATTTCTCTATTATTTTTACGAAGTGTACCCAAAATAGTACGTTTATGTTTTTTAAACAGTCTATCAGCTAATGGAATGGAGCAAAACCAATTGTCTACTGTTATGTTGCGATTTGTTCCATGGATAGTTTTAAAAAGTTCACGGACATAGTAAGAAGGAACGGCTTCATTATTTGTCGTCTGAATTTTTCCTACGTAAGGAATGGCGTTAATCATGTAGCTTGTGCGAGCATCGTTCACCATGAATATTTTCATTCTATATTTATCTGGCTTGCTTGACATGTATATTTTAAAGGGACACCTTCCCCTAAAACTGACTAATTGTTCATCTATGGTACAGTATTGATGTGGAGAGTAGTACTGCTTACAATTTTGTATAAATAGGTCCCAAATTTCTCTAACCGGGACAAATTTGTCGCCCACTCTTCTTATGTGCCTGTCGGTTTTATCATAAAACATGAGAACCCTTGCTAAAAATTTAAATCTCTGTTTTGACATAGCAGCTCTAAAAATTCCATTGCCGTATATAGAACACCATAATTCGTCTACATTTACATTAGAGACCCTTAGAGCACCGGCAATATAGAGTAAACCTATAAAGGCATTCATTTCTATCATATCCGTTTCTTTGGTATAACTTTGGGCGATTTTATCTTCATTGTTCCTTTTTATTTCCTAATTGATGTGCTTTACTACGATATCCAAGATATCATGACTTAAAAACAATTCTCAAGCCTCAAATAACGTTTTTGCATTCTTTGCTGCACCTTTTGGTCCTGGAAAATGTATTATAATATTATGGGATTGGGGTCTACCTCATCTGGAGGGAACAGATATTTTCCACTCATATCCACATTTACCATAAATAATGTCATTATCGGTTTCATCTTCTCGAATATTTTCAGGGTAATTATCGATTTCACCATGAGATGCGGAATCACTAGAGTCTTGTTCTTCCACATAGTCTTCGTCTTCATCAGAGCAGTCACCAAAAATATCTTCATTGTCACTTTCATCCCATAAATGTTTGACAATTTCTTCCAATTCTTTTTGCGGAAGAGCCCTTGTTGAAGCCATAATCTCTAAAGACAATGAAAAAATAAGAATTAATGTTGAAAATAACAGTTCAACTTGAAAATACAAACATAACACAAATAAAGAAACAAAAACCTACAGCTACAACCTTTATAACAAAAAAGTCATAGTGGGTCATTTGGACCCAATCCAGTGTTTCTGTATACATACCTCAAGATATAAACCGCAAATATAAAAAATACTATCAGAGCACTCCGCACTGATTGAAAGCATGCGTCGAAGTGAATTTACATGGGTGGTGGAAGGGGACTTGTCGCCGCTGTTGCTTTAGGAGCCCATTTAAAATTGTGTTTGGGTTAATAAGACCCATGTGTGACCTTCCAGGGTTAAATTCAAGCGCTCTCTACTTTATTCTTATTTGATTTCAAGTATAGATGCTAACTTAAAAAGTTGATTGCATAACCTAAATATGTATATGTCATATCTATTCCAGAATGACGTTTAAAACTTCATTTCAGATAGACATATTAAATTCAAAAAAATTTCAAAGCCGCCCGCTTCTTGTAATATGAATAATACATTTTAATGATTTTCATTCATATTTAATTATTTTTTAGGGTTACCTTGCATTATATTAAGAAAGTTTATAAGGAAAAGTAGTGTAAAATTTTCATTAAAAGTAGGCTTATATATATATATATATATATATATATATATATATATATATATATATATATATATATATATATATATATATATATATATATATTAATGTATAATTATTAGTTTATTTATATCATTGGCTTAAATTTAATAATATCAATATATAGGGTTCAAATTTAATGTTGTATGTAATAATGAAAGAAGTTATTTATTTTATATTTAAATGTTATTATTGCACCAAACTAGCTCAGGGATCTCAATGGGGAAAGGGTTCAAGGATTTAGTTGAAGATAATATATTTTGTATAAGAAATATCCTATACTTAATTGAATTTGACGTATAAAATTTGCTCTGAATAAGTTTTGCTTTCTAACGCATGCGTTACTGACTTTAAGTGAAAATAATTAAAACTGTCAAAAATGTCAAATAATTAAGAAATTTTAATGTTTGGATCAAAATGTGAAAATTTAGAAAAGAAAAGGAAATGATTTGCTTCACAGGTGTTTACACAGGTAAATAATTGAAATTCTTAATTAATAACATAAAACAAATATAGATTGCAGGAAATACCAATAACAGGGTTATAAAAATTTTAAAACTCACAGATACAATCCTTCCTGTCGATTGAATGATGTCTTCAAACTTCAGCTGGAGGCAGGCAATGTTCACTCGGATGTTGTTGTTACGAATATCCAACTGCTATCTCGGTTCTCGAAGACACCAACCTCCAATCTTCAAGATGTTTTCTTTTCCAAAAACGGCAACCTCCAAACACTTATTTACTATGGTAACTTTTATTAAAATGGTTTTAAATCTTATGACTGATTTCGTTTAAAATGTATTATTAGTATTCAAGATTTTTATTAACACAATTTTATTTTAGTTACCGAAAATATAATATTTATTTAAGAGGAATTGTCCGGATAAATAAAACAACTTTTCACCAAATAAAAATGGAATTTAATTTGGTATATCAGAATTATTTTAAATCGGAAAACATGAAAACAAATTTTCACAAAATCGTGACATCAATTAATCGTACAGCAATGATTTATTAACAACGACAGGTATCGGTGACCGAACTATTTAATTTTAACCGAAGTTATAAAACAAGTGCTCTCGAAATTATTCGTACCGTAAACTTTCTCGACGAAAATAAATTAGGTTATGTAAACACTAAATTAGCAACACTGTTTTAATCTTTTCACTTTTGGAACAAAAACTGGAGAGAATGACTTCCTGAGCTCTTGCTTTTATAGGTTTCTGGTTGCTACAGAAATTTCAATTTTTTTACAGCCATATTGCAAAATTTACAATGAATGTGATTGGCTAATCAAAATTAAGAATTGTACATAAATGGAATTTTGGCCGTAACTTTCTTATACATGGTCGGAAATGAAATTTAAAACAGAAATGAAAACTATGTGAAATTTCGAATAAAAGGACACCGAATAAGCAATAAATCCTACCACTAATAAACGAAACAACTTAATCTAATCAAAATAAGCTACTAACTATACACACTTACAAGCTACACTAAAATTACTTGCGAAAATGGAATTCTGAGGACAATTTACATAAGAAAACATATCTTTTAAATTCAAACATTTACTTTAATGAAAATTTTAAGTTTTTGTAAATTTGTCTAGAAATCACCTTAGATTTAGCAAAATTTTGCGGATAAAACGCTGTATCCTTATAAAAACTTATTTATATTGTGAAAGAACATCTATTATTTGCTTTAAGAGCAAAAACTAAATCTAATAATATGGAAAAAGTATAAAATTATGTGAAAAATCTAAAATTTACAACGTAACCATACTTAAATTTTAAATATGAAATAAATTCATATTAAAAATGTTTTACACATAAAATGTTATGTTTAAGGTTTGTACAACTTGTCTTTATTGTTCACACTACTTATTTGCAATGCATAATGTTATTTAGTCTTGCATTGAAAATGTCTCATCGTCTAACACTGTTTTGGGATTTTTACACTATAAATTGTACGGCACTATAAATGTTTGTATGCCAAAATGTTCTAAATGTCTTTCTTGTTGTGAATCATATATTATAAGTTTTGTCACTAATTCACTAACAAAAATGTGTGCGAAAATTGTCTATACTATCCATATTATAACCCTTTTAACTAAATTTTTGTATTTCCTGCTCTTAAAAACTAAACATACCTTATCCCTAACATAATCCTAACTACATAGTCCATGTTTAAACACCTGTGAAATGTCTACTTGCCAAATTAACTTTGAAAAATTGAATTTTATTGTAAAAATTGCACTACTAAAATGACTCTACGAAAATAATGATATTTAACATCTTTGACAATTTTGGTAGCAACAAATTGCTTTTATGATGAAACCAAACTTAGCAAATGATATTCAGATCAATTTATACCAAATAAATTTATTTTAAACACATCGTGAACCATATTTATGTAAAATTGTGTCTCGCACTTGTCTCGAGCCAGAAATTACCCCTTTTATGACCCAAATGTCATGTAAGCTGTCCGATACTTCTATTACCTCTTTCTAAACATCTCAAATTCCCCAATTTAAGAATGAAGATATTTTTGTACAAGAAAATATTAAGTTCTTTAATTGACCTACCTATTAAAATTAAATTTTGAAATATGGATAAATCATGGAGATATGAAATTTACCTCTACTACTACCATCCTTTATATTGACTAATTCATATGTAGTACCCCAAAACATTTTTTACCCTATACGGACCTTCATATGGTAGTAAGAGTTTTGCACATTTTTCGTGCTCTATCTGCAACTGTTAAACGGCGTATGATTACTAAATCTCCTTCCTTAAATGTAACCTTCTTTTTAATTTTGGCAGAATGTTTCTTTTCATAATTATCTAAAATCTTCCACAATCTTTCTTTGACTTCTTGGAGCAAATTTTCAACTTCAATTTCTTCTTCTTGTTGCCTCCAGGGTCTTTCTGGTATAATCTTTTTTATTAATGTTATCGGAGCTACCTGTGTTCTAACATTCGGTACTTCATTGATGCACTTCTCTATGACCTTAAGATACTTCACCCAAGCATTATGTTTCTCATACGTGAATATTCTTAAAAATTTAATCACTTCTTTGATATATCTTTCGGCTGGGTTGCCTTGAGGATGTCTGATCGAACAGAAATAGATCTTTATTCCCATCTCTTCGAACTTCTTTACAAATTTGGCAGTTCTGAAATAAGTGGCATTGTCGGCTAATATAGCTTTTGGCTTTCCTGTTTCTTCCATGAATTTCTCGATAGAAATCGTAGCTTGTTTTGCTGTGCATTCCTGCTAGGGTATAATTTTATAAATTTAGAAAAATATCGACGATTACTAATATATTTTTATATCCGTTCTGACCAGGTACTAAATTTCCAATATAGTCAATTGCTATTATTTCTAAGGTTTACTCACTTTTATACTTTTGACAAGGTTGAAATTAGTGTGGTTCTTCTCTTTAGCTAATATGCAAAGCTCACATTTATTTATAATATTCTTGACATATGTTAAATCCTTCCTTGCATAGAAATTTTCTCTAAAAATTAACCAAGTTTTCTAATTCCTAGATGTCCGTACGTTTTGTGTAAATCCGTTATGATAAATTTTGCTATATCTTCATTTACTACAACTAACTTTCCTGTATTAAAACTTTAATAATTCTATCATTCAAAATACAGTAATCCTTATATATTTCTTCTTTAGATTCCAAAATCTTCTTTTTAAGTTCTAAAATTGCGTTGAATTTTGTAAATTTCTTAATTCTTGTGCCAAAATGTAGGTTTAATTTGTTCAAATGCACATAAAACTCTATTTTCCTTAATGTCTATATTATCCTTCCTGCTTAACGCATCTGCTACCACATTATCCTTGCCTGGTCTATGAGATATGTCGAAATCATACTCCTGCAGAAGTAACGACCAATGGTACATCCTATGATTCTTAAAATTAGTTGTTTTCATAAATGTTATTGCCGAGTTGTCAGTTTCAATTTTGAATTTGTTGCCTAATAGATAAAATTTTAATTTGTTTACTGCGTAAACAATGGCCAGTAGTTCCTTTTCTGCTGTAGTGTATTTGATCTCATGCACTTTTAAAATTCTCGAAAGAAAACAAATGGGTACTTCTTCGTCTCCTTGTTTTTGACATAATTCTGCTGCTATTGCATAGAAAGATGCATCCGTCCTGAGTATAAATGGTAACTTAAAATTAGGGTGTCTTAAAATCATATTTGTAAACAAACTTTCCTTAATACTAATAAATGCTTCTTCTTTTCTTCTATCCCAACTCCAACGTACGTTTTTCTTAACAAGTCTACCAAAGGAATAGATAATTCAGCATATCCGGAAATGAACTTACGATAGTAATTAACTACCCTAAAAAGCCTCTCAACGTTCTTAAATTTTTAGGACGAGGATATTCTTTTATTTCGGCCAATCTACTATCATTTATTTCGTTAGAAGCCTCTTCTCTTAGACGGGTTTCAGTTCTAATATTCTTGTCCAACTTTCCTATCTTGTCATCTGCCTCTTCCTTATTGTCAATAATCGTTCCCCATAACTTATCATTTTCTCGGTGCATGCTGTTACTTAATTCTTCCTTCGTTTTGTCCATTCTATGCACCAATTTCTCTTTATCGTTCTCCCACTTATTTAGTTGTCTATCGATACTTTCTTGTAGCCGTCTCATATCCTCCTTCCTTTCTTCCTCAGCTTTTATTCTATTTTCTTCAAGTTTGTTAAATTTACTGTCAATATTTTCCTCTGCTTCTTTCTTGTCTTGCTTCCTATTTTCTTCCAGCTTGTTAAATTTACTGTCAATATTTTCCTCGGCTTTTTTTCTGTTTTCTTCAGCCTTGACTAACATGGCTACAATCATATCCACGTCTAAGCTTTTGCTTTCCCTAACTGGACTTCCCCCTTCTTGTTGTGTTTCAACATCCTTTTCTACTTGTTCCATCTCTGTAACTAGATCCTGTCTTTTCTCTTTTACCTCAATATCTTTAGGTCCGTAAACTTTTCCTGATCTAGTTATCCTACGATCTTGCATTAACTAATCGTACTAACTAAATTTGCCCCTTTTTATAAAATCCTAACACTAATAAACACAATAAACAATAAACAATAACTAATAACAAATAACAATGAACAATGAACGAAAAAATGAAAAACTAAATATCTATAAAATTTTTTGTACTTTTATATCCAAAACTTCAAACTAAATCGTGCCCACGTTGCGCAATAAATTAAATTTATATCATTGGCTTTAATTTAATAATATCAATATGGGGATAGGGTTCAAATTTAATGTTGTATGTAATAATGAAAGAAGTTATTTATTTTTATTTTAAATGTTATTATTGCACCAAACTAGCTCAGGGATCTCAATGGGGAAAGGGTTCAAGGATTTAGTTGAAGATAATATATTTTTGTATAAGAAATATCCTATACTTAATTGAATTTGACGTATAAAATTTGCTCTGAATAAGTTTTGCTTTCTAACGCATGCGTTACTGACTTTAAGTGAAAATAATTAAAACTGTCAAAAATGTCAAATAATTAAGAAATTTTAATGTTTGGATCAAAATGTGAAAATTTAGAAAAAGAAAAGGAAAAGATTTGCTTCACAGGTGTTTACACAGGTAAATAATTGAAATTCTTAATTAATAACATAAAACAAATATAGATTGCAGGGAAATACCAATGACAGGGTTATAAAAAATTTTAAAACTCACAGATACAATCCTTCCTGTCGATTGAAAGATGTCTTCAAACTTCAGCTGGAGGCAGGCAATGTTCACTCGGATGTTGTTGTTACGAATATCCAACTGCTATCTCGGTTCTCGAAGACACCAACCTCCAAACTTCAAGATGTTTTCTTTTCCAAAAACGGCAACCTCCAAACACTTATTTACTATGGTAACTTTTATTAAAAATGGTTTTAAATCCTTATGACTGATTTCGTTTAAAATGTATTATTAGTATTCAAGATTTTTATTAACACAATTTTATTTTAGTTACCGAAAATATAATATTTATTTAAGAGGAATTGTCCGGAAAAATAAAACAACTTTTCACCAAATAAAAATGGAATTTAATTTGGTATATCAGAATTATTTTAAATCGGAAAATATGAAAACAAATTTTCACAAAATCGTGACATCAATTAATCGTACAGCAATAATTTATTAACAACGACAGGTATCGGTGACCGAACTATTTAATTTTAACCGAAGTTATAAAAACAAGTGCTCTCGAAATTATTCGTACCGTAAACTTTCTCGACGAAAATAAATTAGGTTATGTAAACACTAAATTAGCAACACTGTTTTAATCTTTTCACTTTTGGAACAAAAACTGGAGAGAGAATGACTTCCTGAGCTCTTGCTTTTATAGGTTTCTGGTTGCTACAGAAATTTCAATTTTTTTACAGCCATATTGCAAAATTTACAATGAATGTGATTGGCTAATCAAAATTAAGAATTGTACATAAATGGAATTTTGGCCGTAACTTTCTTATACATGGTCGGAAATGAAATTTAAAAACAGAAATGAAAACTATGTGAAATTTCGAATAAAAGGACACCGAATAAGCAATAAATCCTACCACTAATAAACGAAACAACTTAATCTAATCAAAATAAGCTACTAACTATACACACTTACAAGCTACACTAAAATTACTTGCGAAAATGGAATTCTGAGGACAATTTACATAAGAAAACATATCTTTTTAAATTCGAAACATTTACTTTAATGAAAATTTTAAGTTTTGTAAATTTGTCTAGAAATCACCTTAGATTTAGCAAAATTTTGCGGATAAAACGCTGTATCCTTATAAAAACTTATTTATATTGTGAAAGAACATCTATTATTTGCTTTAAAAGCAAAAACTAAATCTAATAATATGGAAAAAGTATAAAATTATGTGAAAATCTAAAATTTACAACGTAACCATACTTAAATTTTAATATGAAATAAATTCATATTAAAAATGTTTTACACATAAAATGTTATGTTTAAGGTTTGTACAACTTGTCTTTATTGTTCACACTACTTATTTGCAATGCATAATGTTATTTAGTCTTGCATTGAAAATGTCTCATCGTCTAACACTGTTTTGGGATTTTTACACTATAAATTGTACGGCACTATAAATGTTTGTATGCCAAAATGTTCTAAAGTCTTTCTTGTTGTGAATCATATATTATAAGTTTTGTCACTAATTCACTAACAAAAATGTGTGCGAAAATTGTCTATACTATCCATATTATAACCCTTTTAACTAAATTTTTGTATTTCCTGCTCTTAAAAACTAAACATACCTTATCCCTAACATAATCCTAACTACATAGTCCATGTTTAAACACCTGTGAAATGTCTACTTGCCAAATTAACTTTGAAAAATTGAATTTTATTGTAAAAATTGCACTACTAAAATGACTCTACGAAAATAATGATATTTAACATCTTTGACAATTTTGGTAGCAACAAATTGCTTTTTATGATGAAACCAAACTTAGCAAAAGATATTCAGATCAATTTATACCAAATAAATTTATTTTAAACACATCGTGAACCATATTTATATAAAATTGTGTCTCGCACTTGTCTCGAGCCAGAATTTACCCTTTTATGACCCAAATGTCATGTAAGCTGTCGATACTTCTATTACCTCTTTCTAAACATCTCAAAATATATATATATATATATATATATATATATATATATATATATATAATATATATATATATATATATATATATATATATATATATATATATATATATATATATATATATATATATATATATATATGGAAAACAAATTTTATAGTAACACGTCAAATTATTAGAACTATTCACTTAATTTATCTTTATTTTGTTTATTTTTTATGGGCTACTTCAATTTTTAGAAAAAATCAAGCAAAAGTTACTATGAGCCTTCATTAATTTTGTCACAAATCTGTAATTTTTTAATATTTTTTCATGAAACTTGGGATTTACTCATATGAGAGGTTACTGAATCCAGTGGTGTAGTTAAAATTTCAATAAAAAAATCGCTCATCAAATTTGTCCATTTTCGACATTGAAAATAAATCATAGAAAGCCTTGAAAATTGAAATTTATCTCTAAATTTTTGTCACAAAGTGGAGTCTTTGATGGTGTATCTTTTAAAAAAAGTCCCGTCAAAATCAGATAATAGACACATTTTTTACAGGGGTGTTTCCATTCAAAATGTGCCGCACAACTGCCTACATTAATTTTGTCATAGGTCTGTCATTTTTAAATTTTTTTTCGTGGAACTTGGGATTTACCCATATGAGAGGTTACTGAATCCAGTGGTGTAGTTAAAATTTCAATAAAAAAATCGCTAATCAAATTTGTCCATTTTCGACATTGAAAATAAATCATAGAAAGCCTTGAAAATTGAAATTTATCTCTAAATTTTTGTCACAAAGTGGAGTCCTTGGTGGTGTATCTTTTAAAAAAAGTCCCGTCAAAATCAGATAATAGACACATTTTTTACAGGGGTGTTTCCATTCAAAATGTGCCGCACAACTGCCTACATTAATTTTGTCATAGGTCTGTCATTTTTAAATTTTTTTTCGTGGAACTTGGGATTTACCCATATGAGAGGTTACTGAATCCAGTGCTGTAGTTAAAATTTCAATAAAAAAATCGCTAATCAAATTTGGCCATTTTCGACATTGAAAATAAATCATAGAAAGCCTTGAAAATTGAAATTTATCTCTAAATTTTTGTCATAAAGTGGAGTTTACGATGGTTTATCATTTAAAAAAAAAGCGTTAACATAGGATTATAAATACATTTTTTACAGAGAGGTTTCCATTTGAAATGGGTCACACTGTATATATATATACAAAAGCGAAAATCACTCATTCACCGATAATCATCGCACAGCCGAAAGGGCTCGAGGGATCTACTTCTAATTTTGGCAGGACCTTCCTTTCGTGCCCTAGGCGTCGAAATTCGGCCCCTAAAAAAGAGAAAAAAAAGGATTTTCCGACCAAAACGGCGCCCCGCGTCCGAAATATCAACTCAATCGAAAAAATCTCAGACACGTCGATTTTTATTTTCAGTCTGCCGTCTTCTCCGATGGTTACAGTGGCGTGCGGACGGGTGCTAACTGATACATTAACCCTAAACAGTTGGCCCTAGAGACATGAAATTTGGAGGGTGTGTTCTTTGTGTAGTGTAGGTGTCCACTAAGAGAGGGTTTTTCGAAATTCCACTCCTAAGAAGGTGAAATGGGGGGTTGAATTTTTTTGTGAAACTTTTTATTCTATGGGTCGATTGACCCGAAAATTGGTACACATATCCTTCAATTAAAATTATGAGACGTCTATCACGTGTTCTATGCAATTATTTGATACGACGCGTAATTTAGGGGCCAAAAGGTTCCTAAGGTATAATTTAAGTGTTAGTTAAAATTTTTTCAATATCTGAATAACGATTCATTTTATTAGAAAAAGTACAAGCATACTTTTTAAAGAAAATTTAGTTTTACCCTACTTTTCTTGATAAATTTTCTAAATATAATGCAAGGTAACTCTAAAAAATAATTAAATATGAATGAAAATGGTTAAAATGTATTATTGATATTTTAAAGAAGCGGGCGGTTTCGAAATTATTTTTAAGTTAGCCTGTCTATCTGAAATGAAGTTTTAAACGTCATTCTGGCATAGATATGACATAAATATTTAGGTATAGAAGGTTATGCAATCGACTTTTCTATACTAGAAATAAAATAAGAATAAAGTAAAGAGCGCTTGAATTTAAGTTATGTTTACACTGCTATAATGTATATATGGCGGCAAAATAATAACAAGCAAGTCATTGTCCAAGTTGGTGACAAATTCATTCACGCAATTTACTCACTTGGCAACAACAGTTTCAATCACTAATGTATTCAAAGTTGCTGTATACCGTAACGAAGCACGGGTATTCCGCCAAGTAGTTATAAATAATTGAAAGTAAACGAATGTTAGGTATGAAATACATAGTATAAGTGCATGTAGTGGTTAGAATATCGAAATCCGGGGATTTCAAAAACTGGGATTCCGGACAAAATTAGTCCTGTATTCACGTAAATAATTCATTTAATTACTGATTACATTTTACAAAAATAATGCATTAGAATTTACTCATTACTGCAAAAAAGAATTGAGTAATGAATGATTACTTCCCATGACTGAAATTTGGCTAGATCTAAGTATATCTTATTATTTTCAACTTATCATGTTTTTTGAAGTATGTATTCTTATTAAGTTGTTTACATTCTGAAAAAATACGTGCAGTAACAAGTTCTTTTATTATGAAGTTTCTATGAGGTCTATGAATATTATCTTCTATATCAACAACTATGTTATTTTGATTAATTTTACTTAAAATTTCGTTTACTAGATTGGATTTCAGATTTTTCTCAAAATAAAGCTTTGAAAAATTTTCAATAAACACTTTAAAACCAACCTGGCATACTGTTTTAAGTAGTTCATTGGGAGCTCGTAAGCTCCTTAAGCCTGTTTTACTTTGATAAAGTCTATTTAAAATCAGTAGTTCAGACTTATCTTCTAAACATAAATCTTGTTTCATAAATTCTTTATCACACCTATAAGTATCAAATAATCTTTTCCCTAAATAACCAGCAAAGTATGTAATTGAAATATCTTCTAATTGAGATACAGTTATTGCAATGACTTCTTCAGCATCCTGTTTTACGCTATACATGTTTTCTGCTCCTTTTTCAATGATAGGCGTTGAAGGAGTATTTAGCTGCTCCTTATCAATGATTTTACATGCTTCGAATTCATCAGTTACGAAAGTATCCGTATCTTGACAACAACTACTATAGGAAGTAAACGGTTTCAGAATATTTGATAGGGATAGGCTTCGAAATGTTAATCTGAACATTCGTGCAGTTGGATTTTTGTTGTAACCTCCTCTTTATCTAAGAAATTTTCATTTACATTTTTCCCTCGTTCTTCCCCTTCACTGTATAGCTAAAGTATCGCCTCGAAAATTTCTTTGATTTGACATCAAATTTTTTATTTTTTTAAATATTTCTGTAACGTAGTCTCTACTACTGGGTTTTTCCTAGACAATGTGCAATGGGGTGGAACGAAAATGGTCAAAAATTATTATTTCAAATTTTGTTTTTCCTATATGGGGAAATGTGGCTGCATATAGAACTTATTTACTGTATAGAAATAAGCTCAGTAGGATTATGTTGTCCGGTGACCCCGGGGCATTAATACTAGAACTGCCGCTGAGGTCATTTTGACCGCGTGCCTTATTTAAAATGTTGTTTCTCCGTTGTGCTTGGAATTACGAGGTTGTATAACAAAAATAATTACAATGTTGAGATAGAGCAATGTATTTTACTATTATTGTGGTAATTTTTACAAGTTTAATGCAAGTCAGAACTTGTTTAGTCGTGTCCGAAATTATGAATAATCTTCGCTATTTTTACCTACCCCCCAGATATGAAAAATGCAAGTTATAAATTGTTCCTGCAGAGATCTATATGTTCAAGTACTTTGAGATTTCAAATTAGTTGCAAGTGAACGTTCTTGTGAGATACTTTTGTAGTTATTACGGCTTTAATTTCTTACTAAAAAAAAGTGGTCGTCTCGCGGTTTTACACAACAACAGGCTTTAGATTATTTTGCGGAGTTGGGAAACTTACCTGAATGCGAATCCCAAAAAGTAAATAACCACTCAGAAAATGGTGACGGTGATGAAGTTATTCCTGTTGATGACAAAAGTAATGAACAAATTGAAGAATCTGATGTCCGCGGAAATAATGTCACTTCTAATGCTTGTACATCTAATAAAATTAGTGATGACTTTGAACACCATGCAAAACGAAAAAATTGCATGTAGTTACCTGTGTGGAGTAAACAATCATCCAAATCTAATTATATATGGGAAGTCGTAGAATCAAGTGGACCTTGTGTTGGCCGAAAAGTACAAAGTAATGTGAAGTACTCCTGGACCAACTCCTAATGCAATATATATATATATATATATATATATATATATATATATATATATATATATATATATATATACACACCACACGCTCACACGCACACATGCACACACGTTCTCACGCACAGGCGCACACACGCACACACGTACACATGCACATACGCACACACACGCACACACCCACACACGTATACTCACACACGCTCACACTCACTCACACACGCACACACGCACACACGCTCACACGCGCACACGCGCACGCACACACGCACACACGCACACATACACACTCATATACGCACACACGCACACGCGCACACACGCACACACGCACACACACGCACACACACGCACACACACGCACACACGCACACACGCACACACACACATGCACACACGCCCACATGCACACACGCACACTCGCACACACGCACACACGCACACACGCACACATGCACACACGCACACACGCACACACACGCCCAAACACGCACACTCACGCATACACGCACGCACACATGCACTTACACATATATACACACGCACACATGCACAAACGCGCAAAATCACACACACTCACGCACACACATACGCACACACGCACACACGCTCACACGCACACGCACACACGCACACACGCATACACTCTCACACGCACACACGAACACGCGCACGCACGCACACACGCACACACGTATACACACACGCACACACACGCACACACGCATACACGCACACACGCTCACACGCTCCACACGCACACACGCACACGCACGCACTCACACACGACACGCACTACACGCACACGCACACGCACAAACACACGCATCACACACGCACACGCACACGCACACACGCACACACGCACACACGCACACACGAGCTCACACCTCACCACTACACGCACACACGTACATCAACACACGCAACACGCACACGACACACACGCACAACGCAACACGCACACACACACACGCCCACGCACACAGTACACATACGCACACACGCAACACGCACACGTAACACTCGCCACACACACGCACAACACGCATACACGCACACACGACACATACGCAACACGCACACAGCACACGCACACGCACACACACGCACACACGACACACGCACACACGTCACACGCACAACGCACACACGCACACTCACGCACACGACACAGTAGCACACACTCACGCACTCACACGCACACACGACACACACACGCATACGACACATAACACGCACACACGCACACACACACACGCAACACGCACACACGCACACAGCACCGATCACGCACCACGACACACGTAGACACACACACCACACACACGTTACACGCACACGCACAAACGCACACACGCACACGCACACGCACACACCACACGCACACACGACACACGGACTCACGCAACACGAACGCAGACAACGCACACGCACGTGACACGCACCGACACGCAAACGACGCACACGTATGCACATATATCTAGCACACGATACACGCCACACGTATAGCACATAACACGACACACCACGCACATGTACGCACCAACATCACCTCAACAACACAACGACACTACCACACACACATATATACATACAGAAGGCATACGACAGACATACACGCGCACAGCAACGCTTACACGCACGACTTAGTCTTCACCAAAGTACAGCACACACGCACAAACACACATCGTATCCACACGATACAGACGCACAAACGCACACACACGCACACACGCACACACGCACACACACTCACACTCACTCACACACGGACTCACGCAATCACGAACGCAAGTACATACGCACACGCACGTGTGCGTGTGTGTATGTGGTTGCATCTCGATGTATGCATAAGGGTAAGAACGTGATGGTTATGCGTAGGGATGTATATCTGGAGGTTCCTCATCATTTATATGATACACATAAAGACTTGACCTTCTGTCCATTGCATGTTAACCCAAAAATTTTTAAACCTCTATTTTAATCTAATACAATTTCGAGACTTACCACAACACTAAGTAATAAGAAGGAATACGACAGACATTACCGGGCGCTAAAGCAAGCTTTAACTCACGACTTAGTCTTCACCAAAGTACATGCAGTACTAGTTTAAGAAATCACCTTCGTTGAAGTCCTACATCGATTTAAATACAGAACTTAAAAAAAAGCAAAGGGTGACTTTAAAAAGTATTTGTTTAAACTGATGAATAATGCCGTATTCGGAAAGACCATGGAAAACGTGAGAAAATGAGTCGATGTTAAATTACTATCCAAATGGGAGGGTGGTTACCGTGCCGACACATATATCTCAGAACTTGCGTTTAAGGCATGTACTATATTTTCAGAAAATTTAGTAGAAGTGTAAATCAATAAGCAAGTAGTGTATTTAAACAAGTCCGTATATGTAGGTTAATCTGTTCTTGATCTAGCTGAAACGACTATATACGGCTTTCATTATGATTACACGGTTGGAAGATTCAGTAGTAACTGCTCGATCCTCTATACAGATACTTATAGTTTAATGTATGAAATACGGGAGCAAGACCTTTACGCGGTTATTAAGGGGGATCAAATATCTTAATCTAAAACCTACTGAGCGTAAGTTACGTAAGTGGAACCGAATGATTTAGTTTTTTCGGTTCACTATATTATGAAATTAGCTTATTTAGTTCAAAATACTGTCAACCAATATGCCACACTCAATATCTCAGCTTAAACTCTTCAGACCGGAAGTTGCACTTTTTAGAATAATCAAATTTAGCTTTATTACCAATTCAAGTTTAATTATGTAATATATAATAGTATAATTGTGTATTATTAACTTCATTACACCGCTCAAGATATCAGAATTACTAAATACCCAGTATTTCCGAATAGCGACATTAAACTAACAAATTGATAATGGTTACATTCAGTTAAGAATTCCTACATCGATTTAAATACAGAAAAAAGGCAAAGGATTACTTTAAAAATATTTGTTTAGACTGATGAATAACGCAGTATTCGGAAAGACCATGGAAAACGTGAGAAAACGAGTCGATGTTAAATTACTATGCAAATGGGAGGGTCGTTACGGTTCAGACTCATATATCTCAAAACCCGAGTTTAAGACATGTACTATACATTCGGAAAACTTAGTAGCGGTGGGATCAATAAGTTAAAAGTATATTTAAATAAGCCAGTATGTGTAGGTCAAGCTGTTCTTCATCTAGCTAAAACTACTATACTCGGCTTTCATTATACCGTATGGTTGGAAGATTTAGTAGTACTTCCTCGATCCTCTATACAGATACTGACAGTTGAATTTAGAAATACGGGAGCAAGACATTTACGCGTTATTGAGGAGGATTGCTTTAAATATTTCGATACCTCAGACTACCCTGAGAATAATACCTATGACATTCCGTTGGTAAATGATAAAGTACTTGGTATGATGAAGGATGAGAATAATGGTAAAATAATGACTGAATACGTAGGATTGCGATCTAAATTATATACTACGAAGCTACTAACCTCTAAAGATGATTTTATAAATTTATATAAGAGGTTAAAAGCGGAAGAATATGAGGAAGACGAAATTAAATATATTATCAAAAACTATGGTCTGGTGAAGAAGGCGAAGTGTGTATAGAAATCAGTAGTAGAGGCAATAATGTATTTGATGGTTATGTAGACTGCTTCGAAACCTTTAAACAAAGGACGACCTCGCAAAATTGAATTAGATCAAATAATCATATGGCCTTTTCCATAAGACAAACAAAGATTGCTCTAAGCCCTAAAGATGATAAACGGTATCTGATTTCTAATTCATTTAACACACTTCATTGGGGGCATTACGCTATCGATACACCCCAAGATTAGTTCATGGAAGTAGATTAACTTATACATATTCATATCTATTGACTATCACCGTTTTACATTTAGTTTTAGTGAATATGTAAATATTGAGGACGTATATTAAACTAATACATAGCCGATAACCATTTTTTCTCATAATTTATCTCTTTCGCATCCAACACGTTATACTGAGTTATATTGGTTACATCAGTTGAGTAGGTAATATTATACCTTACTTCATGTAATTATTTTAAATTTGGTATAATTCTGTATCATACCCAATATTGACAAATTAATGAACCCTTTCAATTAATTTTGAAAGTGCTGCTCGTGCTGTCAAGGTACCTAATACTTACGAATTAATGAACGTTTTCAATTAATTTTGAAAATGGTGTTCGTGCTGTCAAGGTACCTAATACTGACGACTTAATAAACCTTCGAATTAACTTTGAAAGTGTTGTTCATTCTATCAGAATAATTGAGGGTCAAACTATAACTAATTTAAATCAATTTTATAGAGGTTAATAGTTAAATCCTAATTCAATCTTTTTTACAAGGTGCTGAATGTGTACACGAAAAACATGATCAGTTTAATTTTGATTACAGATTATTTCATAGATACGATACGATAAATTTAATGCTCTGAAAAAACCATAAAATATGTCAATATAAGCACTAACATATGCTTTTGTGTATTTTAGTATACATAATAAAACAACGAAATAAATACTCATTTTACCTTATATTTATATATTGTTTATTTAAGAACTACATATACAAAAAAAAACACAAAAAATAAGTATAATAAATTATTTTATTTATTTATTATTAAATAATAATTACTATATTTTAAATTATAACCCTTTATTATATTACCATTATTTATTTCTGTTAAAACAGTATACTATTAAGTGTTTTTCTAAGTTGTCTGAAGAAAAACTTTGCCGTCTATCTGTTAACACTAATTAAACTAAATAAAGTAAATGCAAGTTTCTTCTTCGAACCTTAAATTTAAATGGGGCTGGCAACAAATGATTTTATTGGCTAAAATGAATTAGATTTCCCTTCATAAAAATCAAGGACGATTTTAACAATGCAAATTACGAAAATTCCTTTATTAATCCTCCGGCAACAACCCATGATATTACTTTTACGGCGGCATCCAGCTTATCGCTTAGCAGAATGTACTTACTTTACCTGATCACAAAGCAATAAGTACAATTAAATTTTTTTGCGACTTCATTCCGAAAATCGCTCAAAATATACACTTTTAATAAATGCATATTCATTTACAAAACTTTCGAATAAATAAAAACTTCGAAATGTTAAAATGACTAACTGTAAAAATGACGATCGACATGAGTCTCTATATTTTAGATTATTTGATATATATTTTCTGAGTTTTAAACAAGATATGGTAATCCGTGGAAGTTCCGTGAATCTGGATAGCGTATCTTAGGATAGACTCAAAGTACGCGTGATAAACCATTTTTAATAAATGTTGAGACACAATTCCTTTCAAACATCGCAGTGTATGGCACACAGCATTTAACTTACGATTAAGTATATCGATATGGGGACGGACACTTAGACTGTGAAAGGAAGCTAACGAGTTGTTAAACATAATAAAATTTGTTTTGCAAACATTAACTTTAACCCAGTGTCTCTAAACCATGTTTCTGACTTATGCAATAAGTTCCGTGACTTGCAGTTAAACTCCGCTTGACCACTAAAAAAAAGGCAGAGCTGGTATCCTCTGCGTATATTGTTATATGATCAGTTATTAAACGAGACAGGTCATTAATAAAAATATTATATGATAGAGGACCAAGTACCGATCCCTGGGGTACTCCTATGCGGACATCTTCTGAAAAGGGGTTTGCAAAAGTTTTTACATTATTTGTCTTGTGGGACATACATACATATTGATTGCGACCACTTAAAAAGGAAGAAAACCATGCGAGCGGAACTCCCCTTATTCCGTACTGCTCCAACTTGAGTATAAAAGGACTGTTGTCTGCAAGGTGAAATGCCTTAGATAGGTCGCAACAGAGCGCTACACAAGATTGCTTGGAGTTGATTCAATTATAAACGAAACTTTAAAAATACACTGGATATTGAAATTGGCCTGTAATTTAAATTAGTACCTATACTACTCTTTTTGTGTATAGGAACCACTTTAGATAACGTTAGACATGACGGCGCTATGCGTGTAGAAAGGGATTCGTTTGTCAGTGTACTAAGAGCACCGGACATAATGTACGCCACTTTCTTGACCGCCAATACAGGAACTTCATTAAAACCGAAACTATGATTGTTTTTAATTTCGTTAATTAAATGACTTAAATTTATGATTAGATTTCAGATCATTCTTAGTGGGTGCGATTTTGTTAGAAGATATTGTAGTGTTTGACAAATTTGTTTGTAGTTACGTCACCGTCATATATTAATGCTATATTGTTAAACGAAGTTCCTGATTTTCCACAGAGCTTTTGTACTTCATAACATACTGTTTTCAGCACGTTAGAACTTAAAATAGTTCATATGGTAGGCCTATTGGTTATTTTTATATACATTTTGGTATATAAAAATTCTGATGGGGAATTCTATAGCGAGACCGTAAACACCTCCAATAAGGTTGTATCCATTGATACAAATTTATTGCCTCCTATGTTAGTCATGAAAAGAGGTGTAAAACTGAATTTGAAGTTGATATTAATATTTTCTCTGTTCTAGGTACATTCAAAAAATATTGAACATTACATTTAATCTTTACTTGAAGTGTGTGAAGTGTGTCATATTGAAACGTTCATTCTAAGTTATAAACATAAAACTTAGCTTATTCAGTTCAAAATACTTTCAGAAGATATGTCACACTAAATATATCTCAACCTAAAATCTTCATACCGAAAGTTAGACGCCTGCGAAGATGATATTCTGTTTTTTCAGCTGAAAATACTGTTACATGTCTGGAATCGAAAGATTTAGCTTTTTAGTTCAAAATATTATGAAATTTAGCTTCATATTCAGTTTAAAATACTGTTAACCGATATGCCACACTCAATATCTCAGCTTAAATTCTTCATAGCGGAAGTTGCACTTCTTAGAATCAACGAATTCAGCTTTATTACCAATTGAAGTTTGAAGAAAGTAGTATAATTGTGTATTATTAACTCCATTACACCGCTCAAGGTATCAAAATGACTAATTTTTCAGTATTTACGAATAGCGACATTAAAGTAACAAATTGATAATGCATTACATTCAGTTAAAAATTTATCTGAGGACTGCTAATGTATTAAACGTTTGTGATTAAACCACGATATTAACATACAATCTACAACATATTAATCCTTATTGACTAAATTCTTTAAAAACCTGTATTTTTAATTTAATAGGGTCAATTTTCAAAATTGATACAATGAAATATGATACATAGCCGATAATAGAGAAACTAACTAAATTTTACTTTAATCCAACACCAATTTATATCAATGTTCTAAAACTGTCTATTGTGGCGTATTATGTCTTTTTGTGTAAAAATACCACGTTTTATTTTACTAATATTACCGGATGTTGTGGTTTTATAATCCACTTGTTTGATCCTACTTTATTCATTCTGTCGACAACTTTTAATATAATGAGATCATTATACAGTAATTAGTAATATTTTACTAAAAAAAATTGCATGAAGTTTCCCTTGGTAAGAGTATTTATTCTTCCTTACCACCTTAAACTTTATTTACTTTTAGATATTACAGAGATTGTGAAGCTGCATTTTAGTAATGTGGTAGTTGTGTTGCAAACATTTGTATATACTTATACTAAAATTGAGTGGACCGGATATCAGTTTCCTGTCTCAATGTTTTAATCATTCTGTCGGCAACTATTGATATTAGATCTTTATACAATATTTAGTAATATTTTTTACTAAAAAGTTTTATCGTGGTAAGTACCTTTATTTTTCCGTACCACCTTAAACGTTTTATGTTTAGATATTACAGAGATTATGATGCTGCATTTTAGTGATATGGTAGTTGTGTTACCAAAATTATTATATATTTGCATTTAAATTATCTGAATGTAGCAGATACCAGTTTCCTATCACAAAACAACATCTTAATAGAGTGATAGTTTGTTAAAGCGTGATAGTTTCAGTAATCTTACTATCGGAATAAGTGAAATTCCGATTTTCTGTCATCTTAAACGTTTTAATTTTATATATTACAGATATTGTTACGTTGAATTTTAACGATATGGTAGTTTTGCTGCAAAATTTTTTATATATTATTTTATTTAAAATTATCAGAATGTAAGTTTCCTATCACAACACAACATCCTAATATGGTGATATATTGTTAAAACGTAATAATTACATTAATCGTACTATCAGGATAAGTGAAATTCATATTTTCTGGTCATCTTAAATGGTTCATTTTTAGATATTACAGAGATTGTTATGTTGGAATTTAGCGATATGGTAATTGCAAAAATGTTTATATACTTGCATTAAAATGACCTGAATGGAGCGGATATCAGTTTCCTATCACAAAACAACATCCCAATAGAGTGATATTTAGTTAAAACGAAATTATTATATTAATTTGGCTATCAGGGTAAGTGAAACTCATGTTTTCTTAAACGTTATTTTAGATATTACAGAGACTGTGACGATTCATTTTAACGATATGGTATTCGTTATTGCATCAATTTTTTACATACTTACATTGTAATTATCAGAATGTGACGGATATCAGTTTCTCAAATTAATTCAGATGGTGCTTGGTAAGTAAACATTCCTTTATCGCTTATAACGTCATATATTTTTTTTGATTTAGGACAATAGGTGTACAGGCTTCAATATAACATCATCCCTGAAAATTTATTAGATAAATGCAACCATGGCTTAGCATCCCCTGAATTTAGAAGATATTACAGATCCTTACATTCCATTGTCAAATATACTGAATATGTTCTTTCTTTAGAGTGTATTTTGTAATAATAAATTATTATTATTGTGTGTCTATTTGCCCTGCATGCTGTCACCCCCCCTCTCATGTGTTAACCCCTATGAACACATCCCTAAGCAACCATCCGCACACACAGTCATCCCCTGCTTACTGCTTATGTACACATCGACATGTAACCATTCGAACACATCCCTTATGAGCTAACGCTTAATGTAGCTTATCCCTATACACCTATCCGTAACCGACCATTCCTGCTTACTCCTTATGCAGACATCTGGATGCAACCATTTTCCTATATCCCTTATGTCATGCTTAATGTAGCTTACCCCCACCACCAAGACACATCAATAATGGCCGCATGGCGCTGCAGCATGAAACATCCCCACACAGTCATCCCCTGCTTACCCTTATGCAGACATCGATATGCAACCACACATATACGCACACACCACTTATAATCTAATGCTTAGTGCAGCTTACTCCCACCACTAACACTTCCTCATCCCCTGCTTACCCCTTAAACAGACATCAGCATGCAGCCATACGCACACATCCCCACACACAGTCATCCCCTGCTTACCCTTATGCAGACATCGATATACAACCACACACACACACACACACACACACACACACACACACACACACACACACACACACACACACACGCACGCACGCACGCACGCACGCACGCACGCACGCACGCACGCACGCACGCACGCACGCACGCACGCACGCACGCACGCACGCACGCACGCACGCACGCACGCACGCACCCACGCACACGCACTCACTCACCCACACACACACACACACACACACACACACACACACACACCGACGCACGCGACGCGACGCGACGCGACGCGACGCGACGCACGCCGCGCCGCACGCACCGCACCGCACCGCACCGCACCGCACCGCACACCACACACACACACACACACACACACACACACACACACACACACACACACACACACACACACACACACACACACACACACACACACACACACACACACACACACACACACACACACACACACACACACACATCCCTTATGAGCTAATGCTTAATGCAGCTTACTCCGAACTCGAATACTTTCTCATCCTCTGCTTACCCCTTATGCAGACATCATCATGCAACCATACGCACACATCTCTTATACTGTAATGCTTATTGCGCATACACAAGTTTGGTCATGTGACTGAACTAACGCTTCTGATTGGCTGCGGGGACCAAAAATGACCAGAACGAGCCTTGGAAAACTCTCATAAGAAATACATGGTGTTTTGAGACAAAATGCGCCAGAACCCGTGCCGCTTATCTACTAAGCTGTAGGATGATGAGTAATTTCTCATTAAAATAAAATTCAATATCTCAATAACTGGAGTCAACGATCGTATTTAATTTTTAAAACATTGCCTGAAGGATAATAGTTGCTAAGAAGTTGCGTCAGAAACGTCATTAATGTAGGTTGAATGAAACTTTTGTCCTAGTTGAAACAACACGCCGTCTAATGAGTTACTTAAAACTTCGGGTCTCAATATTTGAAAGATCTCATCAAATTTAGTTAAGCTACCTACTACGCCTATTGATCTGAACAATTATTGTATCGAAAATTTTGAAAAAAATGTTCACTTTAAACCAGTGTTCGTTAGATTCAATTTGAAAATGATTTCTCTTTCATAAAAAAAAAACGTTTTAGTCTGCCGGTCGTTTTTGCGAAAATTCTGCTTTTATTTGCAGCTGATTTCCCAATTGAAAAAAATTATCTCTTAAATTTCTCATATTCAGTAACACATCTTCTAACATTTTCGAAGCAATGTCTATATCCTGTTGTGCACTTTGTAACAATTTTGAAAATCTTGGATACCTACAATTATAAATATCGTTTCAAAAGTTGCTAAATAATTTTTCAACGATTTTGCTTCACTAATTTCATTTTTATCAGACGATGTTAATAATAAATTAGTTAATCTTTTTATTATATCTAAGTATCTAAATCTAAAAGCATCTACCGCATCGTGTCTCGAAGACCATCTTGTGGGATTTAACCTCTTTAACTTCGTTTTAGTTTTATAAATGTTATTATTCAACAGCGACCATCGTTTTATGCTACGTATGAGCAAAAGGTATATAAACGCACTCAAAAAAATTGTAAAAATTTCGAATTTGTATAATATCTTTTACTGAATCACTTAAAACTAATTTTAAAGTATGTGCTGCACACTGCACATACGGTGCATTTGTGACTTGTTTAGATATTAACGCTTGAACTCCGTTATATACTCCACTTATATTTGCGGCACCATCATATCCGTAACATCGAAGTTTTTCCAAAGACAACCCATTATCACTTAGAACAGACAGTGTTTTATTACTTAGAGCTACTCCCGTTCGATTTTGAACTGCAATAAATCCTAAAAACGATTGTTCAATTACAATTTTTATTGGATTTTCATTTGCATAGGTATTGAATTGTGACATAAGGAACAATGGTACTCCATTGATCAATTTTGGAGACGTTCTGCGTAGTGTTACTAATTATTGAAAAAAGGTGGCGCTTTTAATGTTCTCTATAATATGTTTTTTGATCTCATCTCCTAGAAGGATTATAATTTCGTTTTGAATAGCTGGGCTTAAGTAAGTGGTTGAATGTTTTTTTTTTAATTTTCTAATAGGTTTTTAAGATTATATCAAGTTTAGCAAATTGTACCCCTGAACGGCATGCTACAAGATTCTAAGGTTAAAGCTATCTCAATCAGTCTCTTTAAAATTGGTCGCCATACTGAAATTTCTTGCTTAATTAATGATTCACTGGCGTAATCGACAGTTGATGCGCCATTGATCAATAATGGCACAGCATTGGCCATGTTCGTTAGATGCGTGGTGACGAGTAATAGCTTGATGTAAGTGAAGCCAATCATTAAAATCCTTCGCCATGTTGGTTATTTGAAAAAACCAACACGGATGATAATAACAACAATTTAAAATTTCTGAATTACATAACCACGAACGTTCTGTAGTTATTTCACATTCTATTTTCGTTGGATAATAAAAACTTGAAAAGCCCCTCCCTAAATTATTTCAAGGAAAAGGGCTTTGAGGACGACGGGGTTCGGCAGGTACTGGATATCGTTTTTGTGATTTTGATAAGGCACCATGGTAATGACCTTTATCGATCTTGAATTTGACATTTTGTAATTGAACGTTTTTTGAGTCAGGTAAGTTTGCACTTTCTTCAGAAGCATCGTTAATGGTGTCATACGATGATTCCTTAGATGTAGAAGCATCTAAAAAGCAACTTATTTTCGGCAATTGCTGTTTTTGTTTTTCTTTCTCGTTTTTTATTTTCGTTTTAAGGCACCTGACTTGTGTTTAGGGGTAGTTATTGTTCTAAATATAATATGTGATTCAGAATATTGAAATATTTTTATCTGAAAGATACTTCCCCTTCCTGAAATAATAAAGTTCGGCCTTTACAAAGAATCATGACTTGGTCAGTTAGTGATAAATTAAAATCATCAGTGCAATATGATGTATAATTGAACGTGCCGAATTCTTCCTTTTTGCGACTGTTGAGAAATAAATTTTTTAACGACCTATAGAATGTGTGGGAGCTGTGAGCAGTGAGGTTATCATTCTGAATAATAAAAGCTGTAACCTGCATTTTTAAGAATTTGTATTTACATTTTTATTCATAAAAATAAAATTTTTTCCGTGGTCCCGTGTTCCATTGGAACAATGGTCATTACGGCGCTGTTCAGAATAAGTTATTGTGATTATAATACGCAATACGAAGTGAATTTGTAAAGATAAAGTAATTACACTGATTTATTATACGTTTTGTTATGAACGAATAAGTTCAAACGTAAATAT
Organism: Vesta saturnalis; assembly: GCA_036346205.1. Lineage (NCBI taxonomy): Eukaryota > Metazoa > Arthropoda > Insecta > Coleoptera > Lampyridae > Vesta > Vesta saturnalis. The sequence continues at coordinate 189,988 of JARFJB010002055.1, forward strand.
GTAATTAAAAATTATTATTAATTTTATTAAATACATGAACAAAAGGTTTACCTCGAGTAGGATTTGAACCTACGACCTGTACTTTGCTAGAGTACCGCGCTAACCAACTGCGCTATCGAGATTCAAGCCTTTGTCTTTACGTATGTAATATAAAGACAAAATTTACACCGATTGGGGCTTGAATTTCGATAGCGCGGTACTCTAGCAAGGTACAGGTCGTAGGTTCAAATCCTACTCAAGTTAAACTTTTTATTTATGTATTTAATAAAATTAATAATAATTTTTAGTTGCACTGATTACAACCAATGTAACGTATCTAGAAGTAATGGAAAAGTAATACCCTTGTTTATATACATTTTAAACAAGGGTAATGCATTAAAAAGTTGGTAATTTGTAACAACTGCCAAATTTCATATTTTGATTAATTTCCTGCTAATAAACGTTAAATGTTTCAATAAATTGCTGATCAAAAAACTTCTCGTTATCCCATTATAAGTTTTTGTTATGAACGAATAAGTTCAAAGGTAAATCTGTAATTAAAAATTATTATTAATTTTATTAAATACATAAATATAAAGTTTACCTCGAGTAGGATTTGAACCTACGACCTGTACTTTGCTAGAGTACCGCGCTAACCAACTGCGCCATCAAGGTTCAATCCCCAGTCGATCTAAATTTTATCTTTATTTATGTAGAATTGATGTAAATTCTAAATATAATGAGATTACAGTCAAATTACTTATATTAATGGAATGTGAGCCTGCAATATCGCAAGGATTCACACATATCAAAGCAACTTGACTAATAATAAATTATTATAAGTTTTTGTTATAAACGAATAAGTTCAAAGGTAAATATAATTAAAAACTATTATTAATTTTATTAAATACATAAATAAAATGTTTACCTCGAGTAGGATTTGAACCTACGACCTGTACTTTGCTAGAGTACCGCGCTAACCACTTTGCGATATTGCAGACTCACATTCCATTAATATAAGTAATTTGATTGTAATCCCATTATATTTAGAATTTACATCGGTTCTACATACATAAAGACAAAATTCACATCGATTGGGGCTTGAACCTTGATGGCGCAGTTGGTTAGCGCGGTACTCTAGCAAAGTGCAGGTCGTAGGTTCAAATCTTACTCGAGGTAAACTTTTTATTTATGTATCTAATAAAATTAATAACAATTTTCTCGTTATTTATTTATTAAACCACTCTTTATAAAATTGCTTAATTGTATCCATTGTATCATTGTGTATAAACACTGATTGTATACCTTTTGAATATAAACAAGGAATTTATGGATCGATCGCGAATTGGTTTCGCACACATTAGGGTTCTAAGAATAAAAGCAGCTATCCGTCAAGAAATTGTTTTGTACTTATGTCGGGACTAACAGCGTGCGTAATTACCGCCACGGTGTGTAATTTTTTTATAATCCGAACCGGTTTGCGACTGCATTTGGTGTTTACTGTCACCATTTATTAGGACTAAGAAATGTGTTTCCAAATAAAGCTCTCATTGACCAACTATAATGTATATAAGCAAGGGTACTATTTTTATCACTTGTACTAATAGAAAGTTACCATTTACTATATCGCACACACCCAAGGAAGCCTTATATTATAAATTCGCATCCTTGAAGCCACTAACCTTAAAAAAAATTCTTGTTTCCATGAAATGCTTCTATTTTTCAATTTCCAAGAATTGTAACATGATTGCTCTGCAGGTCTAGAATTTTTGACCTTGACCAGCCAACAGTTTGACCTTGAAAATTTGAAGAGATTTCTCACCACAAATTAACCTTTATTTGAGTTAGAACCAACCTTCCAATACCAGCAACAATTCACCGTAACGATTGACCACGGGTCCACAACCCTCACTATATATCTACTTTATATCACTCGAATTCGCGTGAACTGGAATAATCTACTATGTTGTGCAATAAGCAGTTTAACGTTTAGTATCAGCAGAAGTAAGGTTTTGATAGTAGATAGAACAAATATTAAGAAGCTTAAGTATATTTAAGGGAGTGTTACACATGAACCCATTGGCTATATAAAATTTTAATCAGAATTTCAGAATCAAACAATAGCTGTTTATTTAGAAATAGGAGTAGGGCAATAATAAAGCTGTTTAATTAGTCCAGGTTCTATATAGTGTTCCAATCAAGGTTGTACAAGCCAGTTCAGAAGGAAGGTAGTTAAATATTCAGGTAAAATTGAATTACTGCGTATAATGTTTAGAACGTTCAGTAATCGATCCCCAAAAATAATTATGTAGGTAAGTCAGGAATTGTTAATACGTCAACTATCACTGTTTTAAATATTACAGCTGACAGTAAAGTAACATAATGAGACCTGAAAGACCCTACATAAGCTTTTGGAGAACATTCTGCTAATCCTGCTGTAGAGCTTCGTTTATTTTCTGAGAATCTGTACGTGCAATCTTATTTACTTATTACATTGTAATCAAGTTTATACTTGTGACAGTTGTCTATTCAATGATTTTTTCAGGTGTTAATTCTAAAAATTTTTCCTCATAGCTTTTATTACATTCAGTTATTTATGCATAATAATTTCCTATACTAGTTTTAGAAACACTAAATCTATACATAAATAACAATTTTTAAACTGTTTATAAACACTGCACTTACTCCGGGAAGAATTCCTTAAACGTAAAACGTGAAAAGATTGAATTAGCGGCCTTTCTTAACGCTGAACCATATAATGTGTGATACATTTTTTGTTCTTTACGTACAATCATATTTACATTATGGTTAATAAATTCTTGTGTTGCTAGTGCTTTCACCGCGTCAGCACTTGTATATTCAGTTACGAGACTTTCGTAGCTAACCATGTCATATTGAAATGATGTAATTTCTATTTTATCAGATATTTGAGCAGTTATATTTACTTGCAATACAGCATCATCTAAAAAATTAATGGTTAGTGTGCAAGTTGAGTGGTATGCAGGGTTTTATACAGAAGGTTGGCAAAAAAATATAGAAGAAGCACGGAATGAAGAACAGTTTGATATTAGTGGGCATTGAGAAGGTCCTAGAAAGTGTGCAGTGGTCAGTATAATAGATTGCAGGAGCAGAGGCTGAATAGAAAACCTGTATATTGGTCAGAGAATGCAATGGGGGTTAGAATATCGAAGGAAAATTGGTTTCAAGTTAGTACATAAGTGAGACAAGGATTATCTAACCATTATCAATACCTACACTAATGGAATAGTGCAGAGTACTGACGGTTAATGTTGGAGAAATGAGACTACTTTATGACATAATTTTGTTTGCGAAAATTAAAAAAAGGTATGGGTAAAACGTTACCATAACTAGGGAAAGTGTGCGAGGTGTGGTAGAAAAGTAATCAGACTGGCACCACTGCTAGCGGTGTGACAACACAGTGTTTTCCCCTTTACTGGACATGTTCGTTCATCTCCAGTTGCTGAGGCCGAGTTTTAACTCTATTCATTCACCAAACAGTTTTTGAGAACGCTATGAATAAGTTGTGTTTTGGTTGTGTGCGCCAAATGGAACAGCGGAATTTGATGTAACGTTGTGTCATTAACTTTTGCGTTAAACTTGTTCAATACACGAGTGTAACCTTTGATAAGTAAAAAAAGGCGAACGGGGAACACTCCTAATTAAGAGACGAAGCTTTTATGTGGCTTAAACTTATTCTGGGAAAGTCGAGACATGTTGAAGGTGGACCTCGTTCACGGAGACCTTCAACTTCAAAATGCAGAGGAAGAATCGAATGTGTAACGGCTCTTATGACACCAGATCGTCATTCAATAATGATGGTGATGAGTGACCAAATGAAATTGAGTAATTTCATCGCACACCAAATTCAAACTGATGATTTACAAATTCGAAAGATCTGAACCTAAGTGGTGCCGAGCTGAGAGACAACCTTATATTTTGATCTTGTTGAGATAATTTCCAATGACCAGAATCTTTTCAGCCGTGTACGGCATGGATTTTTGAATATAACCCAGAAACAAAACGGCTAAGTGAGGACACTGAGAGGTCTGCTCGACCGAAAAAATTTCGAATGAGCGAATCAAAGCCTGATTTGAATTTTTTACTGTAACCGTATCGTCCAAAAACAATTTGTTCCTCCAGGCAAACTGTTTTAACGTTCTTCACAAAAATGTCTTTGATAGGCATAGAAAGAAGATGTTTTGGGTGAGACCAGCCATTGCAGACACGTGGATGTTCAGCAATAGCAAAGACCCATTTACACTCCTTGTGACTTCTTTATTTTCTGGAAACTAACGAATGTCTTAAAATGACGTCGTTTTGGGACCGTGAAGAATATCCAAAGAAAGGGTGTAATATTAGTGTTTGAGAAATATACAAGCTTTGCTAAATAAATAATCAGTTTCTTTTAGATAGTAAAATGAATACGGTGGTGAAGACAAGTGAATGAGAAGAAATTAAGAAGTCTTTCGAATTAGAGAACTATTAGTTCATGTTTGTTATAAAGTTATAAAGAGATGTAGATAACTGGAATGACAAAACAGATTTACTGGATATTATACCTGGTGTTTGAAGCCTTCTCCAGGTTAGCTACGAGTATTCATAGGAATTATAAAAATCCATTGGGTTTCAACTTCATATTAAGATATAAATTACACAATCATTGTACGTTTAGACAACAATTACAGCTGTTTTTGATAAAATTACGAACTTGAATCGAAAAAGCTCACATTTTTAAATCTCTCTGAATGGTTAATTAGGCGGAATTAGGAGGAATTTCGTTCAAAAGGCAATTATAGAAAATAAATAGGTATTAAGTGGAATGATTTTACATGAAGTAGCGAACTTTAGTTGAATTTGTGATGAATTATTCGTCGTGAAATTTCCATAAAAATAAAACGCATTGAAGGAGAATAAGACATATGAATAAGGACCAAAACACTATTGAGAAGGAAAGAGCATATCTTGGTGACAGAATATAAAAGAGTGTTACAAAGTTTACAACACCAAGCTACAATGATACCGGTTAATTAAGAACAATGTTTAAACATAAATAAACTCCAAGCGAAAGACTACCTAGAAACCCAGAAAAGTGTTAAATGAACATTATTATTATTCCTAGGTACCCCTAGATGTTAAAAGTTTACAAAAGTTATATAGAATGAAATAAAAAAAGTAAAGGTAGCATCGTAAATACTTACAATAAGTATAGTTAATGTAACCATTACTACTGATATCAACTCCATTAACCACGAAGTTTGAATAATCATAATTTCCTTTGACGTTTAATGCAGGATTAAATGCGTCTATTTGAAGAGTAAATTCTTTTTCCTCAAATTTGGAACTAAAAATTTGAAACTGGCAGTTCAAGCTTATCGTAAATTAATTGCCTTACACAACGTTCTTAATTATTGACGATGAATAATTATAAAATACAATGTTGGTGTACTTATGGTCAAATCCTAAAGGAGGAACTCCTTTAATTGTCCAGTGTTCAATATTGATTGGTTCGATTGACGGAATGTTGTATTCAGGTAAGCCTATTAAGTCATCTGTATCAAAATATATAGACCGTAGAGGATACTTACCTTTTTCAAGAAGGAGTAACGCTTTCTGTATTGCGTCTTTCAAACACTTGTCAAAATTAGCATCAGATCGTTTACAAACCTCAAATTTCGCTAAAATTGTTCAAATAAAATTACTGTATATAACTTTGGTCACTTACCCAGAGAATGAGAATATGTTATAAATGCTAGACATAAATAAGAAATAAGGTATGATTTGCACATTGTCTTGTTGAACAAAACTAATGTAATACTCAATTTGTATCTCAACAGGTCATTAAATAGTACTGAAGTCATTAATGCAATGCATAAACAATACTGTGAAAAAATTTCAATAACACGGAGTTGCGTAACTTATGTGGATTGTTGGGTATTTCTGTAAATAATATTGTTAGTGTGAAATACATAAATATTCTACAAAAATCTGGTCTTAATAAAAAAAACATAATTATGATATTCTCTGAACCGTTATTATATCTTGAAATTGTAATTTTTTAAAACATATTTAATGTGATAATGTTGAAATGGTTTACGCTTAAAAGCACTATGCTTTTAAGAATTATATTTTTTCAGATCACAATAGTTAAGATGTGAATCAATTACCATGAGATTTGAATTGACCTTATAATGTGAGAAAAACTAGATGACAAATAAAAACGTTCACTTAAAATAGTTCATTAAAAAATCAGTTTAACGGCCATTTTTCATAACCTTTACGACTGCATAGCCTGTAATCCCAATGGATAACGTTAACCTAATCTAAATTGGAACACAGTTGGTAACAAACACCCTCATACATAAAAGCACTCAAATAACAATATTTAGTAAAGTAAGTCATTATAAGAAATATTTGTGAACGAAAACTGTAATGGACATTTGTGTAACTCTGGCCCCCATCCGGTCCATTGTAGCCTTCTTGCTTTTGATCCCAGCTCACCTAATGAAGGTAATGATGCTACTTCATAAGCCACCATAAAATCAGTTATTTGATGCTTTTTTGTTAACTGTATTCACCCCGACAATATTGAATATAGGTACGAATTATTTGTTAAAGCAAACGCAAAAAGAATAGATAAGTTGTTTACTTATTTTCTCACAAATAACGAAAACACTTTATAATAATTAAGAACTTAAGTAATATAATCTTATAGTAAATATTAATAAACTTAATGCTGTTTACAACAGAATATAACAAACTATATGTCTGTAAACCAAAATAATTCAGAGGCCAAATCCCAAAACTATAGTTAAAGAAATATTACAATTTCCACATACTTAATACAAAACAAATCTATAAGAAAACCTAAAACCATTAGTTAATTTAACAATATTAATTACAGTGTCGTTGGGCACTAAACTTACAATATGTGCTAACCATGGTAGTTTTCAAAAACAAGAAAAAACGTTACCAAAACCTAAAATATTGGTGTATTTAGAAACAATTTTATTTACAACAGTGGTGCAATGTCATGGTTTTGTGGGAACAACTGGTGGTATTCTTTCCTATGGATAGTTTAGCGCTTATTAACTCATAGTCATTTTTAAGAAAAGTTGGGTACATCATTTGCATCATGCACAGTTGTATAAGTTTTCATATACATAATATAACATTGTTACATTAAAGTGTTGAAGTTATATTACACTTGAGCAAGATGTAAGTTTCAGGAAAGATGCGATTTCCCACTCAAAGGTTGATAGTGACTTATAATCACCATATAACATTATTGGTATGCCTTTATACAACAAAATGGGTAATTGCTATACCGGGTGTCGAGGGAATCCCAGGAAATAGGGAATTAACATGGAAAAAATGGTTCTTATTTTCATCCTGCTCCCCGCTATATGTTATCGTCAAAAACACTCATTGAATTTGAAGAACTAAAAAGGGGCTATGCACATATATATATATATATATATATATATATATATATATATATATATATATATATATTTCTTATAAGTTTAATTATTAAATTAAAGAATATTAGTAAACGTAGTGAAACTTGTTTTTCCTTGTGGTTACTGTATCTTATTGGTACATAAACTATTTCATGAATTTACCTTGCTTTATAGAGATCTTACGAACTTCACGTTGAAAATATGAAAGGAAAACTAATCATTTTGGACACCTCATCGAAATTTTGGGCTCCTTTGGAATCATTAAGTGAGTAGACAAAAGAAAATTCCTAGAAATTAAGTTGAAATTAAACATCATTACAGTTTTAGGAATCTATATAATAAAGTCGTCTCCTTTGATGATTTTTTTGCAATAATATCATGAAGAAAGAAATTCAGATAAGCGATTGTTATGGTATAAACTGGCAGTAAAACGGAATAACAGGTAAAATTTTGCTCGGCTGCTCAGTGGTCGGGAATGGGTTTGATGTACTAAATTTTGCGCTCAATAGGATGGTATACCGTAAATAAGTCAAAACAGGGGAACTCGACGTAAAAACCGGAAAGAGTACAGATATTCTTGCACGATTATATAAAATAATTGCGAGCCGCAAGAATCAATCACTAATTTGATCAAACACAATAGTCCTATGGTAATGTTACCTTACTCAATAATATGTAAAGGGACGCCGTCAGATGTCCAAATTTTTTATTATTATTAATTAGTTTCCTAAAGTTTATTAGCAAGACGCCGTCTTTTATTCAAAATTTTCCTGTCATGATTAATTATTTGATAAGTAAAATACCAGTACTGATATAATATTCACAGAATTTATTAAGATAAAGTTACTCGTTAAATGCACAGCTGCAAGCAAGTATAAAAATTCGTAGAAGTTTTAGTAAAAGTTAAACATGTTTCATAACGTTGCATAAAATTGTACAATAATTAATCATGCATCCTCCCTCCAGACGTAAATCCCAAAAACGTTTAAAAGTTTGTATACGTCAGAGCACCTTCCGGCAATACTGGCCTACGGAATCTCACCACCAAAGTTTCGTAACCACCCTCGCGAATTCTTTATAAAAACGCGGCACGCGCTGCAAGAAGGTATATTAATAAATTAATATATAGACTCTCTTTTTAATCACTCCTTTATCAATCTCGCGCTACCAGAAGAATCCGAATAGAAATCGTGTGCTCTATCGTCGCGTTCGCGCCGACTACTACCGTTTAAAACCGTCAACCTGTAACCTCCGTCCGAATAGAAATCGTGAATCCGCGACTTGATAGCATCACCGAAGTCAAAGGGTTAGAGTTGCAGAGATCTAACGTTGAACTCACGTAAGTCGAGATAAATACAACACTATACACCTGGTGATAGGGATATGCAGGGTTGTAAGCCCGACATACTCTTCCATTATTGGACACCTATACTATGGAGTTTGAAGGGTAGTTGCCCGACATTCCATTGACCGACGGAGAACCTCTTGCTTAGTTTAACGGGTGGTTGCCTAGATTGCTAATAAAGGAGACCCACACAGACACCTATACGGTGGAGTTTGAATGCAGTTGTCCGACATTCCATTGACCGACGGAGATCGTCTTGCCTAGTTTAACGGGTGATTGCCCAGATTGCTAACAAAGGAAATCAACCTACACAAATTTACACGAACACTACAACACAAAAACACCTCGACAAACGTTCCAGCAACCGCAGAGTACCTGTAATTAAAACCTCGTCGAGAGATTAAGCTAAACACCTAGTGAACGCCGTTAATCCAGTAATATAGAAAAGAAATCGTTTAAACTAAACGTGTTCATCATTACTAAATTATCGCCTGTAAAATAAAACCACCACCGCCGCCACCACCGGTAAACGTAAGTTACACCTTTGCAATTAATAAGATTGTTATCTTTTAACCAGAAACTATCCGAGAATATATTTCGTGTTAAATAATTAAAATCATTATTGCAAGACGCGAAAGATTCTATTTAATAGAAAACGAAGGTTTTATATTGTAAAATTGGTCAACATAACAAAAGTATTTTTATTTAAATAAAAACCTGTGCACTGAAATAGTTAATATCGTAAAAGTAAGCAAATAATCCGCAGCTACCGTATAGAAGCTATTTTCATAAGAAAAGCTTTCATTTATTTAAAAAGGGCAAAATTGAATTTCGACGTGAATGAGTTTATTTTCATAAGAAAAGCAGGTATAAAATTGAATTACTTTTATACATTTAAAACCGACCGCTTTAAAATATCGATTATTTCTTTAAAGGCAGAGTATTGGACTCAGTGACTTATCGCGCACGTGTTTATACCGCGTTATCTTGCTACCAGCTTCTGTATTTTATACAGGGACGCATTCAGGTAAAATTATTTATTTTATTTCGGCAATTAACCAGTATAAACTGAAGCCAGTCAAAGGACGTAAACTAGGAGTCAAAACCAAAACCTTCTATTAATGTTACATTACAGAAACTCCAGAGGACTACCTAACCCTTAGTTCCGGGACCCACCAGGACGTGGTATGTCCACTTGACGATCCTGCCAGGAAAAGGAGAATCCACCGTAAAATATATTTATATATCTTAGTTAAGTAATTTAAATAAACCAAATTAGATTTGTAAAAAGTAAATAGGGAATAAATATATGTATATAAACTTTTTTTATCTATTTGTTCAAAGTGTTGATAGCCTGAATAACGAACCCTGATCCTTATTTTGCAAGTACAAAATTCCGGCTGAGCTAAAAGGGCAAAGTGAAAATTATTAATTAGTAGTAATACACTTAACAGTAAACCTCCATTTCCGTTGACAGGAAAAGAAGTGGCGTAATACAATCTGATCCTCAATGAATTTTCACAAAAACTCACTTTAATCTGTTTACAACCAGTCGTAACTAACTCAACCCGTTCGTTATAAAATATGCCCAAATCCAAGAAAATCATTCAATGCATTAAAAGTTACGTTAAAATTCAATAAACAATATTTTTCGAAGGTAATTATTTTACTTCAAATAAATGCAAACCTAGTAACGTTAATGCAAGGTTTTGATTAATAAAAAACAAACCCTTAAAATGTACATATACAATTTCGATGTAAATTCGTAAGTATAATCGTTAAAAAACACATCAATGGATTATAATACTGATGAATACGCTTGTATTAAAATTTAATAGATACAAAAAAATCAAACGTAGATACATAAAAAAACAATGCAATACACAGAGATTTATTACACTTCATAAACGACAGCAAAGAAAAATGCACAAAAATGTTTACTTGGACTTCCTACGCCCTTTTGTTGTAGACACCTGGTGTACCTAGAGATGACCTCGGTGATGGAAATATGCTCGAGGATGGCACGGCGCTCGGAACTTTAAGGATGGCCCCGCTCATGAAGGTTTCATTTCCAACTGCGTCTAGATTAGAATTACGATTGGCTGCTCGATACACCACCAATTATCTTTACTCGTTACTGTTTAACTTTACTTCATTAAATTTCTAGTACTAAATGGTACTTAGTGTTCAAACAAAAGCTTGAATGTTTACACGTTACTATTTACTTTAATTATATACAAGTTCTGAATAACACTTAATATTTTTAAGATTACGTTTATTTACAGTAGGTCACTTGTTAACGGAGAACTGTGAACTTGATGTCTTCAGATCGGAACGAACGTTTGTTCTTATTTCTCCGCAAAAAACGATAACTTTTCTAATGGATTTTTCGACAAAGTCCCTATGGATAAACGGCACTTAACGATAATCGTGATGGGTGAACGACTGCGTGATCCATTTGTAGGGTTGTTCTGGGATGAAGCCCCTACTACGTAAGTTCTTTCAATTCGGATAATGAATAACGCCGTTCCGCAATACCTCTCTCGTCGCCGTAACGAAACTTCTTAACGCCTGTGCGTCTAAACTAGGTCTGGCCTTGTGAAATATTCATTTGTCGCCACATTGGTTTTAAATTCACCATATTAACTAGTCAATCATAAAAACCATGAATTAAACCTGAAATCCGTCGGAAAAAATTACGTTACCAAAAAAACATTCCTCAACGCGCGAGCCTTAGCTGTGTAAATTGAAGATTTCTCAGCAACACTGGCCCTTATTGCCTTGCAATTGAAGCAGGCCATTAGGAATAATTTGAGATAAATAACGCATCGCGTGCTTGCTAGCAAGAGGCGGAAGTTTTGAGTACCGTATTGGGTATTGTACCACTGCACAAGGGTGAACTCCTGTAGGCAATTGTTATTACACTTACTGTTTTGTTTGCTATTGTTCTTGTTACTTCTTGTTATTTGTTCATTCTGGTTTGTGGCCACTTAAGGTAATAAAATAGTGCTTTTCAGAACCTCCGATGGGTATTTTACTTTTATTTGTCTACTAAAGTTGTAATAAACAAGCATTATCGTATTCATATCAAAATAGAACTGAAACAGGTGGGTATATGTACAAAAACTTAAATCCAAAACGCGCTATAGTTCGTTTCCATATAAGTACCGTGTAAATTCAAATAAAGCAAAGTACAGTTTCACAAATTAATGTATTCGTCGACAAGCAAACTTTAATGAATGAAAGTATAGTACGTCGCAGAATATCAGAGAGTAATAAACCATCTTGGCAGCGAGAGGTAAATGGCGTACTTATTAAAGGCATGTAAAATATACTGCCTTTTTAGTTTCTTATGTTCGTATAAAAGATTTAAAGAAATATACTTGTAATTGTAATTATGACTCATTAAAGTATAAAAATAATTAAAAAAATTAAGTGATTTAATATCTAAGTCTTTGTCCAAATAACCTGCAATTTTTTTTGTATCAAACCAAATAATGTTTGTTAACGTACATTTAACCTGCTTCAAATTTCAGCAGAGAAACCGTTTGTTACGTCATTATCATGCTCCTGTTTTAAAAAGAGGAAAGTCAATGTAGCATTTCATTTAATAAGAAATGAAGCGACAGCTCTATCTTTGATAGTTAGGTACAAATTTTTTTGAGATTGGATTAATACAAACGTTATCTCTACTGAAGCAGATATCTCACTTAATGGGGGAGGCATTAAGATGCAATTGCCACATTAGTTATTTTAAAACAAGTACTGATAGATGGTCTGTTATTTTCGAGTTTTGGTTGAAAACTGTTGTAAAAATGTTATCTTTCGATTTTTCTCCGGCAAAATTTGTTTCCAAAGCCTAACTTTGTGACAATATTAAATATAAAAAAATAATGTATGTATACTGCATGTATAATTATTATAAATTTTTGGTTATGCACGAATAAGTTCAAAGGGAAATATGTAATTAAAAATTATTATTAATTTTATTAAATACATAAATAAAAGGTTTACCTCGAAAAGGATTTAAACCTACAACATGTACTTCGCTATAGTGCCGCGCTAACCAACTGCGCCATCAAGGTTCAAGCCCCAATCGATGTAAATTTTGTCTTTATGTATGTAGAACTGATGCAAATTATAAATATTATATCCTTAATTCAATCAAAAGGATTGAAAACGGGATGTATATGTGAAATTATAATTATGCTAACCAACGTTCAGTGTATACAAAATAAGTTTGGTTAGACTGCTACCCGTACCTCGGCTAGATAGTAGAACATGAGTATATCAGGGCGCCAGGGCTAAGGGTAATTGGTGCAGAAGATAATATGTAGCCCATTCGGAACTTATTTAGTGTTGGTTTACTAATACAAAGAAAGTTAGGCTATGCAAATGTTTAATGTTGGTTGAAGTGCCCTACATATAAATTACTGAATGTAAGGTATTACACTAGCTGATATGCAATTAATGAAAACAAAAAATTTAATTATATAAACTGTGGATGTGAAATGTGTGATTGGCCTGTTTTCCTTGTTGTATGTATGTGAATGAGCTTGTCCGGGAGATCTCTTACAATTTTCGGTTAAATACTGCATACAGTAGTAATTAAATGTGCTAGCTTATATAATTAAGTTAATCGGACGGATCTGACCTTAAGTACTTTATAAAGGGACGCCGTCAGATATCCCAATTTTTTACTATTATTAATTAGTTTCCTAAAGTTTATTAGCAAGACGTCGTCCTTTATCAAAATTTTCCTGTCATGATTAATTATTTGCTAAGTAAAATACCAGTACTGATATAATGTTCACGGAATTTATTAAGATACAGTGCAAGCAATTATAAAAATTCGTAGAAGTTCTAGTAAAAGTTAAACATATTTTATAACGTTGCAGAAAATTGCACAACAATTAATCATGCATTCTCCCTCCAGAAGTAAATCCCAAAAACGTTTAAAAGTTTGTATACGTCAGAGCACCTTCCACCAATACTGGCCTATGGAATCTCACCACCAAAGCTTCGTAACTACCCTCGCGAATTCTTTATAAAAGCGTGGCACGCGTGGATGATAGAGAATGATGATGAATTGGTCAGTCGATCAATGAATCAGTTTAGAAACATCTCTCGCTACCAGAAGAATCCGAATAGAAATCGTGTGCTCTATCATCGCGTTCGCGCCGACTACTACCGTTTAAAACCGCCAGCCTGTAACCGTCATCCGAAGTAGAAATCGTGACTCCGCGATTTGATAGCATCACCGAAGTCATAGGGTTAGGGTTGCAGAGATCTAACGTTGAACGTACGTAAGTTGAGATACCTACAGCACTATACACCTGGTGATAGGGATATGCAGGGTTGTAAGCCCAACATACTCTTTAATTACTAGACACCTACACTGTGGAGTTTGGAGGGTAGTTGCCCGACATTCCATTGACCGCCGGAGATCCTCCTGCTTAGTTTAACGGGTGGTTGCCCAGATTGCTACCAAAGGAGACCTACCTATACAAATTTACACTAACACTAACACTAAAAACACCTCGACAAACGTACCCGCAACCGCAGAGTACCTGTAATTAAAACCTCGTCGGAAGATTAAGCCGAACACCTAGTTAACGCCGTTCATCCAGTAATATAGAAACATAACCGTAAAAACTAGACTTGTTCGTCAGTATTAGATTATCGCCTGTACTAAAACCGGCGCCGCCACCACCGAGAAACGTAAGTTACACCGTTTGCAATTAACAAGATTGTTACCTGTAAACTAGAAATTATCCGATAATATATTTCGTGTTAAATAATTAAAATCATTATTGTTAGACGCGAAAGATTCAATTTAATAGAAAACGAAGGTTTTATATTTTAAAATCGGCCAACACAACAAAAGTATTTTTATTTAAATAAAAACCTGTGTACTAAAATAATTAATATAGGAAAAGAAAAAAAAATCCGCAGCTACCGTATAGAAGCTACCTTCAAAACGAAAAGCTTTCATTTACTTAAAAGAGCAAAATTGAATTTAAACGTGAATGAGTTTATTTTCATAAGAAAAGCAGGTATAAAACTAGATTACTTTTATACATTTGAAAACCGACCGCTTTAAAATATCCATTATTTCTTTAAAGGCAGAGCATTGAACTCGGTGTTTTATCGCACACGTGTTTATAACAGGGTTATCTTGCTACCAACTTCGGTAGTTTATACAGGAACGCATTCGGGTAAAATTATTTATTTTATTAAACGGTATAAATTCAAATCAGGCAAAGGACGTAAATTAAAAGTCAAAACCCAACCCTTCTATTAATGTTATATTGCAGAAACTTCAGAGGACCACCTAACCCTCCGTCCCAGGACCAACCAGGAAGTAGTATATAAACTTGACGATCCTGTCCGACAAAAGGAGAACCCACCGGAAAATATATTTGTATTTATATCATAGTTAAGTAGTTTAAATTAACAGAATTAGTTTTATAACAGGAATAATAGGGAATAAATGTATATAAACCTTGTAATCTATTTGTTCAAAGTGTTCAGAGCCTGAATAACGAACCCCGATCCTTATTTTGCAAGCACAAAATCCGACTGAGCTAAAAGGGCAAAGTGAAAATGATTCATTAGTAGTAATTCACTGGACAATATCGAGCGAGATAATACAAGTTAGCTGCGTTAATAATGGTTTTGCTTCAACTAACACGATGATGGTATGAATGAGTGTTCTGGTGATGGTGATGGTTGTGGTCGTGATCGGGTGTTGCTTAGCTGTGATGGTTAAAGGTGGTGGTTAGTGGTTGCTTAGCGGTGATGGTTAAAGGTCGTGGTTCCTGATGTTCTTAATTTTCTGGGCCAACCGGTGACAAATTTTGTATCCCAGATTATGAAATTGGGTGGATTTATAAAGAACGGCCGATGTAATGAGAAAAAGTAAAAAAACGAAAAACCCAAGGTTAGATTTGGGTTTTATTTAATATAACTAATTTAATACAGAAAATTTATTCTAGCTGCCTATGCTTTGAGATAATGGATTCCCTTCGTGGAAGATGATTATGAATTAAGTAAACCTTGTGATCCAATAGTGATATTTTTACTTAATTAGATCAGTAATTAAAATTTTATGGTTTGTTTTTTAAGGATTGCTAAGCACACCTTTTTTCGGTTAATGTACTTTGACAGGACTGGAAATTCTCTTATCAAAGAAGTTTGTACTCTTATCAGCAATCTTGTAAAAGCGGGATTTTTAAATTTTAAATTGAGCACCGTTACAATATAATAAGATTACAATCAAATTACTTATGTTAATGGAATGCGAGCCTGCAATATCGCAAGGATTCACACATACCAAAGCAACTTGACTAATATTAAATTATTATAAGTTTTTGTCATGAACGAATAAAATTTACATCAGTTCTACATACATAAAGACAAAATTTGCATCGAATGGGGCTTGAACCTTGATGGCGCAGTTGGTTAGCGCGGTACTCTAGCAAAGTACAGACCGTAGGTTCAAATCCTACTCGAGGTAAACATTTATGCATTTAAAAGAATCAATAATAATTTATAATTACATGTATAATTATTTTATATTAATCAGAATATCAGCATTTTGAAACAGCTACATCTAAAACAAAGGTTTAATACTTTCACGTCTTTCAATTGTTTGATAATTTTTAATGCACTAAAATCCCAACCGCACGTGCCTAATTTGTGTGATCTTCAGACTTAAGTCGAATTTTAAAGGGTCGCCTTTTGCTTGCCGTTTATCTGAACCGTCTTTAACACAATATTTTTCAAGCGGCACATTTACAGCACCTTGGTTTAAACTAGCTCGGTTTGCTACTGATTTCTGTTTGCCGCTTCCATGCAAAGGAATGACACTATTTCACTAACAAGATTATTTATTGCTCTTTGATATTCTGGGACGTAGTTTAATTAGAATGATCAAATATTAGATTAACCAAAGGATTCATCATTTTTATAATTAATAGGTCATCACCCATCTGAATTTCTTTTTCATAATATTATTACAACAAAACGATCAAGGAAAGCAACTTTAACATATAAATTGCTAAAACTATAAAGATGATTAATATCAACTTCATTTATAGAAATTTTGTTTCATCTATTCATTTATTGATTCTGTAAGAGTCCGGAATCTCGACGTCATCTAGTCGAAATAATTAGTTCATCTCTCATGTTTCCAACGTAAGGTTTCGTAAAATTTCTATGAAACATATTTTGGCACAGTTTATCAATCGTTAAGATCCAAATGAAAACAAGAAAGGCCATCACAATTTCAAAGAAATTGGCATGAATAAACGGTGGAGAATGACAGCTACTGACAGTTTGTCACCTAATCTGTGCATAAATTTTAAGGATCATACGGTTTGTGTTATTCTATTTTTTTTTCATTTCATACCTAAAAGATATTAAATTTTTGCAAGCTTTTATTTGATCACCGTTTTTTTTTGTTTACTAATGTCATTTTTATTTTCAAAATTACGTTTGACTCACAGGTGACACAGGCGTTACTATTAGATTGAGTTTTGCGTAGATAGGTATTCCCGTTATTTTAAGTTTTTCTAGGAATTTAGTCAGTTGAAAGTGAGAAATTACGTTCTTTTAAAGAATTAAAAAATCGACGCATTGTATTTAAGGTAGACTTCTTCGAAAAAATTCTAGCTAGTTGAATTTGTAATCGTATAAATTTTCCAAGGTTTGACATTGAAAAGTATTTTGTTCCTGATAACGTCCACGTGTAATGGCGTGGGTATGAGGTGCCATATATATTTATGAATGTAGTATACCATATCACTTTTGCTAAGCTTTGTCATTGTAGAATGGGACGAATTTATTTGAGCTACAATAAGTACTACAGAAAAATAATTCAGCGATATCATTTTGGCTGGTTACTGGGAAGCTGACTTTATAGTTGTAGCATGAAGTAATTTATTTCTTTCGATTATTTTCGTGTTGAGTATAGTTTGTGCCGCGCTTATAATTGAAGCGATACTTTTTTGATGATAGGCTAATTTAGGTTTAAGTAAGATGGAAGGAGTTGGTATGGAAGATGGCGAATTCTGAATAAAGTGGTAATTTGTTCCGTTAGAGATGCCTAGAGGAGTTCTTAGGGGTTGGAGTAAGTTGTTACATACTGGAGGTGTATCGAACTACCCTGAAGTAAGTGATCGCCGTTCCCAATAAAAGGGACAATATACTGGTTCATACACATCCCCGATTTATTTTCTGTTGTGTATCGTTTGTTTAGAATAACTAGACTTGGACATAGGAAGGGTGTTCCGGTCTGGATGGTTATTATTAGTATTATTTATTTCATTGACGACGAGGGCTTGCATTTCTAATATATTCTCGCTTTGATTAAAATATATTTCGTTTTTTAAAGTCCCCCAAGATGTGTCAAATCGGGACCGTTTGGCGGCCATGATATAATTCCATTTTTAACAATCCAAACATCGAAATTGGCATTTGAAGGTCGAGTTATCTCAACAATGTTGTGCGGGGGTACCCCATATTGTTGCCAAATTATGGTGTTAAATACCACATAAACTATACATATTTGTAATTACAGGAATTTATACCAGAATAGCACTTAAATTAGATATAATTTGCACAAGGTGTTTGCCATTGATTGAATTGAATTCTACATTCTTATTAAGATTCCAATATCTAAGTTCTTTACTACTATTACTACCACTAGTTTATCTTTATTCGCTTATTTTTTACAATATTGAAAAGTATTCTAATTTTACACTCTCAAATTCTACTGTTTACCCCACACTGTCTGTCTTTTCACTTTTGTCCCCCCTCTCATTATCTGTTTTCTCCTTTTAAAAGTTTCCTCCATCCACCCCGCTCCATGCCTTTCCCGCATAATCTGCAATTTCTATCTTCCTCTCTTCTTCAATACTTGTTTCCTAACCCTTCATTACCGCATCTGAACTTCGTTATCATTATTTTCTTTCCTTTCTTCCCTTCTCCTTTCAGATACTCTGGTATCCGTTCTCCTTTAATTTTCTATACTTCACGTTGCGTTTTGCTTCTTTCATTTTTTCCATCTTTCTTGTTTTTGTACATCCATGCCTCTTCTTATTATGTCCTCTCTTACCCTCACTTCCTCCCTTAATCTCTCTACTTCTGCCCTCGCATACCCATTTCTTTTGTAATATTCTTCTCTGCTGTCTTGAACGCATTTCACTTTCCCTTCCTTTATCTCTTTCCAGCATGCCTGTAATATTTTACATTCCCTTCTTTCTCTCATTTATTCCTCATACTTTGTTGCCCTTCTTCCCGCCTCTACTCTCATTTTTTCTCGCTGCACTTTTTCTCTTATAATATACCCCGGTGTCTCCTTATCCAGCCCCAATACCCATTTCCAATATTTTTCTTGTAGCCCTTCCACCTCTTTTTACTACTTGCACCATCACACTTCTTCTTCATATAGCACCACACTTTTTACTGGTTTACCAAATAGCAGCTCCCTTCTCCCTAAGTCCATTCCAATGAACGTCTCCCTCGCGCCCCACACTTGTCCTATTAATTTATTTCCCTTTCTCACTATTTCTTTTATATGTTCCACATACTTATTCTCCTGTCTCAACGTATATACCAGATATGTGAATACCTTCACCTGCTGCACTTCCTCCTCCATCCAGTTCCACTGTTCGCTTTTCCTTCATCTCCCTTTCTAAATATCAGTATCTTTGTTTTGTTTGTGTTTATTTCCAGTTCCTTTCTTTTTATGTATTTTCCAACGTCTTCATTATCTATTTTAGTTTTTTTTTCCTTTTTATCCACCAACACTATATCATCTGCGTACACCAGCGACCAAACTTTCAGTTTCTCTACCACCACTCCACCACTGTGCTGTCCTGTTAATATTTCTTTCAAATCCTCAGTATATACCCAAAAAAGGTTTAGACTCAATCAACATTCCTGTGTCGGGCCCTTCCCTGTGACGAATTCCTTACTCAGCTCCCCATTCACTCTCATCCTACTTCACGTTTTCTCATATATCACTTCCATCCTTTCAATCAGTGTTTCGTTTTTTTTCAGGTATTCCAATAGCTTTTCCCTGTTCACTGTGTCGAACGCCGCTTTTAAGTACACAAATAACGCCACCATTTTCCCACTTTTCTTTATTTCCCAGGTGTTTCAAAATATATCCGTTATCTACCACTTTTCTTCCCTTCCTGAACCCACCCTGTCCATTTGGTAGCAGTTTCTTTCCTTCTATCTGTTTCTGTAGCCTTTTCCTAGTACTACCGTATATATTTTGTATGTCGTGTTTATTACTGTCACCCCCTATAATTTTCCACTTATTCTCTGTCCCATTTTTGGTATGCCCGGTGTATTACTCCTTCCCTCCATCTCCCCGAGAAACCTTCCCCTTTCCATATTGTGTTAATTATTTCTACCATCATTGTTGCTACCTTTTCCCCTCTACATACCCTCATTCTCCTTGTATCCGGTATTCTCCCGTCGCTTTACTTTTTTTTTACTTTCAATATTGCCTCTCTTACGTCCACTTCTTTTATTCCTTCCCCTTTTTCGTCTACTTCGTAAATTTCTCTCCCTTGTCTTGATAATAAAATTAAAATTACTTTTCTAAATAACTTAACTGTGTGTAAGTTAAACCTTAATTGCTTTATTACTTGCTCAAACCGCCACAGTCAGATTAAATCATTAACACTTGGGTGCGATCGAGAACCTAAGTTCTTTACTTTTTTACTTATTCTATTTCATGTTTTTTTGTTAAGATCTATTCGGAATTAATTGCAAAAAAAATTTAAATCGATCCATTGGTAAACATAGGTCAATAGTTACAGTACAAGTAACATTTTGAAAATTTTTAAACTAGGTATGGGAAGATTGCTGTCACTTGCGATACTTTAGCAGTAGAGAACTTAGATTCTCTACATCACTCGCCTTTTTTTTTCGTAGTGTATCGTCTAGAAGTGTGTTGACTAAGATTAAAAGTGTATTACATTATTGTAGGCACTGAAAAATTGTATTCCCAAGTTCCCAAGTAACTGCTGTATTTGTATAAGATATACTTTCCTTTTTTTCTAGAAATCACACATATCACAGATCACAAGATAGATAGTTGTTTTATATTATTTTGCATGCAGTTATACCCTTATACAGAAAACTCTCTGTTGCACTTCAG
The DNA here is from genome assembly GCA_036346205.1 of Vesta saturnalis. Lineage (NCBI taxonomy): Eukaryota > Metazoa > Arthropoda > Insecta > Coleoptera > Lampyridae > Vesta > Vesta saturnalis. Next base: position 210,974 of record JARFJB010002055.1, read on the forward strand.
ATTGATTAGAACCTGCAAATTTCTTCAGAGAGAGAACAGTTTTGAATATTTATGTTATTCGGTTTAAGTATGCGAGTTGTTTAACTGGTTGTAGCGTGCTGTGTGCGGCTAATCTATTTTAGTTTGCCGGTACCTTGCGAGGTCGTCATCGAATATATGAGGGGTGCGGAGTGCATATAGAGTATTACCTAGGGTTTCTTCTCTTCTCTCCTCGGGAAGGTCGTCAAGGAGTTGTGGTAGGATCACGGGGGGAGGAGGGTTGAATTTCAGTTTGGGAGTTGTAAAGGTCTATCTGGTAGGGACTGTGTCGCCGATAATTCTTTTGTGTTCAAAGTTTCTTTGTAATGCTTGTATTCAGTGTGTGTTGGGTGGTATATTTGCGTGTTGTATTGTGAGGTCGTTAGGGTACCTGAAAGGTATCCTGTGCATGAGTCTGAATATTCGGCGTTCGCAGGAGGTGATGGAGGAAAGGTGATTAGGGTTTATGTTTGTGTATATGGGTGCTTGTAAATCCACAGGGCGTATGTTATGCATGTGTTGCAGGTGTGTTAGAGTGTTTTGGGGTGGCAACCTCTGATTTACCCCGGAGGGCGCCCAATAGGTTTACTCGGTTTTTTACCCTGTTAAGTATTCTTGGTACATCAGGGAGCCAATTCAGGATTTCATTGAGATTTTATTCCTAAGTAAGTGACTTCTGGTTGGAGTGGGCGTCTTTAGTGATTTAAGGTAAGGGAAACATTGCTGTTGGCTAGATTTGAAAATTTATCTTCGTGGTGGTAAGGATGCCGGCTGAGGATTGCTTGGGTTTTGGTGGGATTGACGCAAACTCTCTACAGATTGGCCCAGTTGAAAAAGTTCCAGAAGGTTTTGGATATGAGACGGGAAGCCGTGTCGCTGTTCCGATCCACCGCCCAGCAGGAAGTGTCATCGAAACTGCGCAACTTTTCCACGTTGTGTTACTTTAGGAATATCGGAAATTTAAGATAGTGTGAAGGATCGGGACCAAAGCAGAACCTTGCGATACATCAGCTGTGGGTTGAAACGGGTTGCAGAAGGTGTTACCTACTTTGACTAGGACCGATTAGTCAGGTACGAGAGTAGAAGTTTGGAGAAGGGATCCAGTGTGTTAAGGGTGTAGAATGTAGATCTTGTGGAGGAGACTGGCGTGCCAGACCTTGTCAAATGCTTGCTTAATGTCCAGAAACACGGAAAGGTTTCATTGCTTGTGATTGACCGAATTGGCTGTTAGGAAGTAGTTCATTGAATTCAATATGGTCTCTAAGTCACCTGGCTAGAATCTGCTCAAAGCATTTTTCGAGGCAACTCAAGAGAGAAAGACAAAGGGCGCGGTGGCGTCGGAGTGTGGTTTTGGTATCGTGACGGTGGAGGTCGATTTTCAGTCCGTCGATAGGATTAAGAATTTGTTATAAATGCCGGAGAGTAATCTGAGGGCTGGATCGGGCAGGTGTCGGCAAATTTTGCGATTTACGCCGTCATGACCTGGGGCTGAATTGCGTCCTTTTTTAAAATACGCTTTGACGTAGTCTGGAGTGATGGTGGCATATTGACTCTCTAGGAGTTATTTGAACTGTGTGTCGAATTGAGGCCTTCAGGGGATCGGAAAATTGATTGAAGGTGAAGACTGAAAAAGTCGGCGTTTCCTTGGTCGAAGGAGTTAGTTAGGTTGTCCTATAGGTCAGTTAAGTGGAATTTAGAGGTTACCTTCCTTCTGATCAGTCTAGTGAACTGTTGCCAGAAGAGTTTTCTATTTCTGTAGTGTAACAGGGAGGTGGCTTTGCTCCAGGAGTCTTCGGTGTGTTTGTTTGCTTGACACCTGGTTAAGGTGTTAAGGCGATTGTGTTTTGAGATCCGGATCGCTAGATCGCAAGAATTGACGATAAATTCGTCTTTCACCTTTGGTCAAGTACATGGTGTACCGTGGGAGATGTTTTCGCGAAATGTCGAGATTTTCACCACTTCCGTAATTACGGAGGTTAGGTCTCCAATGTCTCTCTCAAAATCTTGGGTTATAAGAACTTTGGGTGTTGGAAGATTATTGGATATGTGTTCCAAGAACACATTCCAATCTGTTTTCGAAAAATCTTTAGTTACTGTGGATAGAGGAAGTGCTGGGTGGGGTCTGGACAAAATGGAAGTTTTGACCAGTAGTGGTAGATGATCTGATGTGATCGTGGTACCTAGAAAGCACTCACGGTCGAAATAATGGGTTCAGAAACATGGATGTGGTATATTATTGAGGCACTTAGACGCTAGAAATATGTAGGTTGTGTTAGCGCGACTCGAAAAAGCGACAACTGTAATAGAGCTGATGATAATCTAATACCTTTGCGATTGATTCTGATGTCATTGAGTTGGGTTGACGGTCATTGATATCACCTAAAGTGACTGCGTCAGGAAGCTAGAGTCGTAAATTAAGAGGATAGTGTATTGTGACCTGGTGGGTTATAGTGGGAGAAGAAAACGATCGGGGTAGAAAGGCGCACCGTCACAGCAACGCATTCGAGATGCTGTAGGTGCACAGGAGGTTGAAAGGCGGTAGACGAGAAGCAATTTTTTATTATAAGGGCAGTTGTATGTATGCTAATGTGTAGGTAGGTGTGATAAGTGAACAAGTTAAGTGTTTGTTAGTTTTGTTTCAGCAATTGAGAGGGTGTGTATGTTGTGTTCATATAGTAAGATTTTAAGTAGGGACCGTTTCCGACGAACGCCTCGACAGTAACTGTCCCGACTACGGTACCCATTTTGGAGGGATTTAAAGAGTGGATTACGGCAACCTTTGTCCGCTGGCCAGACCCACACAAGACGGTTCCTCGCTGGAAATAGGATCGGAATAGCGAGTCTAGTACCCGAATGATCCTATTTCGCCGGTCGGGAAAGATATGGAATGGGTGTGTGTTAGGACTTGGAGGAAGTGTCTGATGGAGAGAAGTTTGGTGTAAACACTTTCTCCAAGCCCTGACACACCCTACTCCGTATGTTATATACATGTGCGGTCGGTAAGGAAAGGAAAAGTCACGTATTTCATTGCCTCCCTAAGGGGAGAGTGGCCACAATCATGGAATTCCAGATTACACACATCAACTACGTATATATGCATGGTGCAATTAAGACTGGATGTGGTCGAGATATGATCGGAAGGAACGGAGTTAGGGCTCAGGGGGGAAATACTACCCAACATTTGCCTAAGTAGCCGCACATGGTGTACATATACGCAGTGATAATGCCGCTACATGTGTGTAATAAAAAAAACCTCATACAAGGTAGACGATAACGGGAATCGACCCTATCACTTTCCCAAATGCTATGCAGGTCGTATCACCACTACTTTACCAGCTCGGTAGCGCGGATCGCCGGTTTCATTGAAATCTGCGAAAGGCAACGGCTTCAGGTAATGACGCTAATTCAGAGATTAGTTGTTAGACCAGTATTGACGTAGAAAAATTATTTTCTGGCCAACGTCGGAGGTAATAAACATTGGTTATTTGGGATTTCTAGAATCTAACTAAAATTGCTTAATTGATAAATAATTAAAAAAAATTGCTAAAGGAGCCTGTTATTTACAATAGTTTTACCTCTACACCGTACAACTAAATCGCCACATTATGCATTGGACGTGCATTAAGCATTGTCAGTCTGTTAGTGAGGAGAAGTGACGAGTTAGTCGTTCTAGTTGGACACTAAGCACGATGCTTTAGTTCACAGAGAACAAAAAAGATTTCATATTAAGTTTGTTTTTTAATTTGATAATATTTCAAAAGGGTTTTTTTTTATGGAGATACGTGTTAGGTCAATCACTATATTCAAATTGACAATGTAGTACTATTTTACGTGCTTGTAAGAGGTTTGTTAAAGCTAAATATCAGTAAAACTTGTGATAAGAATTTCTTTGGTTTTAACCAGGACTGTAGATTGTTAGTGTCACATTAGTAGTACTAATAGATCTTCCAAATTTTATTTTCTTTACTTAATCTTTCAAACTTATTTTTAGTGTATTATTTTCTTCTTTTTAAAATTAATAAAGATTTCGTCTTTCTCGAGCTGTACATGTAATAAATATATAAATTATGAGGTCATGTATTAAACGATCATTTTGTATACAAATAATAGAAAAACTCAATTCAATTATTATGTTTCTTTTTTGCTTCATAGTAATTGTGGATACAAGTTAAAATGTAACATAGATGAATCAGTTTTTAGTAATGTAATATTTTGCTTAATACTAATATATTATATAAATATATACTGACTTCCATAAAAATTGCAACACCTAGAATTTACTGAACGATTTTATTGAAATTTTCATCAACGATGTCTTTAATTAGAAGAAACAAACGATTAAAATTTGAAAACAAAAGAACAAAAACGAAAATTGTTTTTTTCAATAATGGGTTGCTCCCCCACGATTTGCAATGCACTAATTTAAACAGCGTGGCATGCTATCAATCAAGTGATCTATAACTGCTTGTGGTATATCAACCCAAGCTTCTTGAATCCTTAGCCTGGGATCATGTAAATTATCTGGAGGGTGTGGTAAACTACCCAGTCGCCTACCGACCTCATCCCATACATGTGCAATGGGCGACAAATCAGGCGGCCCAGCAGGCCATTGGTGGACGGAAATGTTGGCTTCTTCCAAAAAACGTGTTGTAACCCTTGCCGTATGAGGGCGCGCATTATCCTATTGTAAAATGGGATTTTCCAGCTCCTGAAGATATGGAAGCGCAACGGGTTCTAGCACATTGGCAACATAATCAGCGTTTAAGTTGCCAGCAATGAAGACCAAGGGTGATCTGCTACCGTAACATATTGCACCCCATATTATCACTCCTTGTGCGAGGGCTGTGTTGCGTCCCACAAAAAATGTTGAATTTTTACGTTCTCCACGCATCCGTCTGAGCCTCCTACGACCATCGTTGGCCCACAAGCAAAATCGAGACTCGTTACTAAACACAATTCGAAGCCATTCTTGCGCCCAATTCGCTCTTTCGTTGCTCCATTCTAGCCTGCGTAGACGGTGAAGTGGTGTAAGAGGAAGGCATAAAAATGGACGATATAACGTTATTCGGCGATAAACACATGATATTGACATTCTGGATCTTACAGCTTTCATCCACTCATTTGCAATCGATCCAGTTGATGAAAATCTGTCTCTTGTGGCCAAAAGTCTTAAGCGACGTTCTTCGCTATCTGTAGTTCTGCGGGTACGTCCAGATCCAGGGAGACGTTTGTGCACCCCTTCCTCGGATAATTAGGACCAACATCTCAATACCATTGTAACATTTTGGTTAACACAATGAGCAATTTCTCTTAGTGAAAGTCCGGCCACTCTCATGCCAACAATACGGCCACGTTCAAAATCAGTCAATTGCGAAAAATGTTGATGTTGACGTACCCTTCGCATTGTTCCCAAGTTCAGAACGAAATTGTGAACAAACAATTTGCAAAATTAACAGTTAGTTACACACTGATTGGTTTATTTCTTCAAATTTATTGTTACTAAGTGCAAAGGAAAAAACAAAAAAATTAATAGCTAGATTTTATTAAAATTTTAATCGTTTGTTCTAATGAAAGACATCGTTGACGAAAATTTCAATAAAATCGTTCAACAAATTTTTATGGAAGTCAGCATACATCTGTAAATGCCTAGTGAGAAAATTGCATAGTATTAATAAAGAACTAGCGCTTAAAATTAAATATAATGATGATAATCAAACGAATAATAAATTAAATGCAAATGTACAGGGTCCGCCACTGAAGCGTGAAATTTTAAGTACCCAATTTTTTCAGATAATGTTTATTATCAAAACTTTTTTTTACAAGTTTGACTAGAGGAAAGTGTACCATTTTATGTCTTAAAAATAATTCCGCTCAAGTGAGAGCCATTTTTTGTAAACACTCTTCTAATCTAGATTGAAAATTTTTCATTACTCAGCAGGACAGGTTGAATTCCCTCAATTCCGTGTGTAATGTTTATTGCTAATTCCGGTAAGGTGTGTGGTCTATTACTGTATACCCTGCTCTTCAGAAATCCCCATAGCTAAGAAATCACATGCTGAAATCAGGGGATCTTGTGGGCCACGAAATATCACAATGTTTGGAAATGAGTCGGCCCGGAAAAAGTTCCCTTAAAGCATTCATAGACACGCGAGCAGTATGGATTGTGGCCCCATCTTGCTGAAAATAATTGATGTTCGGAACTCTTCGGTAACTCTTCCGCCACATATGTTCTGATCACGTATGTGTAGCGGTTTGCCGTAACAGTTGCGGTGTTTCCTCCACGATCTTGGAAAAAATATGGCTCAATAATATCAGATGATGAAATTTCACACCACACTGTAAGTTTCGGACTATGTAATGGCTTTTGGTGTATCTCTCCTGGGTTTTCGTCATTCCAATAGCGACTATTCTGCTTATTTACATATCCTTTTAAATGGAAATGTCCTTCATCTAACATAAACATGTGGCGAATAAAGTTTTCATCATGATGTACACGTCGCAATATTTCTTCGCTGAAAATCCTGCAATCAAGCATTACACCATGTTTCAACTCTGGGACGACTTGAATTTTGTAAGGGTGGAAAAATAAGTATTTACGTAAACTTCGTCGTAATGATATGTTGCTGATTCTTAGTGCATGTTTCACTGCATAACACAATGTTAATGCTACTCGGATTCTATTAATGCTTTCCTCCGTTCTTATATACATTATTGCCCCTTTATGCATCAAGTTTAGTGTAGAACCAGTTTCTTCAAACTTTCCTACCCACTGTATAATTACATGAGCGGATGGCACATTCCCATGTATTGGAACATTGAAATTATTACTAAACAATAGTTATACCGAAGTTACACAATCACCATGTATATAAAACGATTTTACGCAAAACGCACGCTGAACGCCTGGTCACTTCTCCATGTTTCTGTTTCAATGTTAGTAACTGTCAAACCATAATCAACTTATGGAAACGTTGATCTTTGGCAAAAAGAATTGGCAGCAAAATCTCTTGATCTTCCGGCATGCGATTCTTTACAGATTTCTGAAGAGTGGTGGTACAGAGTAATGGACCACAAACCTAACCGGAATTAGCACCGAACATCAAACAAGAAATTGAGAGAATTCAACCTGTCCTGCTCCGTCGAATAACCGAAAACTTTCAATCCAAGTTGGAAGAGTGTTTACAAAGACATGGTCCCCATTTGAGCGGAATTATTTTTAAGACATAAAATGGCATACCTTGTTTTACTGAAACCTGTAAAAAAACTTTTGAAAATAAACATTTTCTGAGAAAATTAGGCAGCTCAAAATTTCCCTTCAAATATATATATATATATATATATATATATATATATATATATATATATATATATATATATATATATATATATATATATATATATATATATATATATATATATATATATATATATATATATATATATATATATATATATATATATATATATATATATATATATATATATATATATATATATATATATATATATATATATATATATATATATATATATATATATATATATATATATATATATATATATATATAATATATATATATATACATCCATTTTAAACTATACAATTTAAAGTCGAATAAAAACTTTCTAATTAAAGTAAATTAACTTTTTAATGAACTAATATGTAGCTTATTCTTTGGGATTTATGACTAAAGTAAATAACAATTCAAGTTTTAAAGATCATGTCTTCCAAATGCCCTCCTTCGACTTCAATGCATTTTTGAATTCTAAGTTCAAAATTTATCATCACTCGGCGAAGCAAATCTCCATTTATTTCTACAATTTCATTTCGAATCTGCTCCTTCAGCTCCGGAATTGTTGCGGAACGACTTGCAAAAACTTTTTGCTTTAGGTATCCCCAGAGAAAAAAATCGGGGGCCGTTAAATCGGGAGATCTCGGGGGCCAATTCAAATTTCCAAATCGGGAAATTATACGGCCGTCAAAAAAATCTCGCAAAATTCTCATAGTGTTTCTGGCTGTGTGAGCCTTTGCTCCATCTTGCTGGAATAATATGGCGCCATTTAGTCCTCGTCTAATTAGTTCTGGGATAAGAAACGTTTGCAACATGTTTATGTAGCGTTCGGAATTAACTGTAACAGAACGGTTATTTTCATCCTCAAAAAAATAAGGACCGATAATTCCAAATGATGCTACATCGCACCAAACAACGACTTTTAGACTGTGGAGGTTTTTGGTAAACAGTTCGTGAGGATTTTCTACTCCCCAGTATCTAAAGTTTTGCTTCTTAACAACACCGTCCAAATGAAAATTTGCTTCGTCGCTCATTAGCAAATTATGAATTTCTCCACGATGCTGATGTAAAAATTCTTCACAAAATGTCACCCTCGCTCCTTTGTCTAGATCACTGAGGTTATGCGCCATTTGATATTTATAGGGGTGAAATTTTATATCTTTATGCAGAATTCTGTGGAGACTTCCCTTAGATATTCCTAGGGCAAGTGATTGCCGATTAGCCGATCTCTTAGGACTTCTTGTAAAGGCAGCTCTCACTCGTTCAATATTTTCAGGCGTACGCACCGTTCTTCGACGTCCAGGTTTTTTAATGTTTTGCACAGAGCCATTTTCACGCCAATGACAAACCCACGCCGCAATTGTAAAGCGTGTTGGTGCATCGCCCCTATTATTGTTTTCAAACTGCCGTCGATATGCACGCCGAACTTCTTCAAATGAACCAGTTCTAATGTAGACTTCCACAGAAAACACACGCTCTTGAATCGAATAATTCATAATGCAATGAAAATTGTTAAACTGGAGCAATTATATCGTTTGCGTATAACGCATATTTGACAGAAACACTTAAGTCGTTGTTTATAGACAGGCGCCTCCTTGATCTTTAAAACTTGAATTGTTATTTACTTTAGTCATAAATCCCACAGAATAAGCTACATATTAGTCTATTTACTTTGATTAGAAAGTTTTTATTCGACTTTTAAATTGTATAGTCTAATATGGGAACCCTATATATTTATATATATATATATATATATATATATATATATATATATATATATATATATGGATATGGATATGGAAATGGATAAATTGCATGCATGTGTTTCTTCTGAGCTTAAGTAAGTACAAAAAGTTGTGCTTTAAGTGCTCCTTGTTGTTTCAAAATGGAATTGGTTAATTTAAGAGCGATTTGTGTCATATTTTGATAAATTTATACATGGAATTGATAAATTTCCGTTTATAAAACACAATTGCTTTGAAAAAAAAAATTTTTTTTCTGATAATTAGATGCAAATTTTAAATTTTCAGGACCACATCTTTTGTAGGACTTTATTCTTTTATTTATTTCATACACCTCTAAATCTACTTTTAATTCTTTAATTTTTCGTATCAACTCCTCCAACCTCTTTTTTCGCTCAACAAGAATTAATCCTTGTTCTTTTCTTGCCCTTCTGATAAGTTTCATCATTGCTAGAATTAAAATATTTATATGGCTTTGCTGGTTGCTCAATACAAAAGGTACAACTTCAAACTTTTTATTAGTATAAGTACTGTTTATAAAACATACAAAGAAAAACACTCGTAATTATGTCACAATTAAAGTTCCGACTACGAATATTAGTTTCCTTTAAAGCAGCATTCTTATGGAATTATAAAAATTATGTAATTGCTATCCAAAAAAACAAAAGAGGTGTAATAAATCTATGAAGCACTGAAGTAATTATGTTTAAGGAAAATAATTAAAAAAACGTACGTAATACATTTTTAATTTTATATATAATATAAAAAAATAAAAAAAACATTTAAATTATAATTTAAGATGTGATCTGAAACAAAAAAATCAGTTCAATCAAAAAAATTATAATTATATATAGAAATATATACCCTCATCAACCACATAGTCCCTTCCATGTCATCATCAACGAATAATATATATTGTGTATGGCCACATATATATTTACATACCGCGCGTGTCCCACTAAGGGGGGTTCCACCATCATTAATAAAAACGATATCATACTAAAACGTAAATACTTAAAACTGAAACAATAAAAATTACTCACGCCCGGATATTTGCGAAAGATTTGTTGTATAACTATTTTATCTGAAAAATGAAAAGTTAAAACATTAGTTACATATATGATATCCTCCATTCTGTTGAAATTCAGGTTTTTAATGAGAGCTATAATGAACACGTTAACTTTTAACAAAAAAATGTGCATGAAATTTTCTTACCAGACTTTATTTTAATTTAGTTAAAAAAACCTGGTTATGCTGTAAATGTACAAGTAGGACTGAATGTATATGGTTGACAATTATCAATTTATATTATAATCAAAGGTGAATAACATTATTGCTGAGTGTTATGCGAGCACGCTTAAGTAAAAGAATGAAATAAATAGAAGAATGAGGCTGCTTTGAGTTTAAAAATAAAAAAACATTTAAACATTAGAAGAGCATAATAAATAAGTTTTAAACATAAAATGTTATGCAACTAACAATACTCTCATGATATTATTTTTCTTAAATTTATATTTACATTTTAATAATGTACAAAATCAATAAATTATGAAGATAAATACTGATGTAAAATAAAATCCTTACATATTTCGGAAACATTTGCAATATGTTATTCATTTAAAAAATTGTAACGAATTTTTTGTTAAAGAGAACCTTCCCTAACTGTGAAGTGTTATAGATCACAATTCGATATAAAACATATCTTTACATTTTTAATATTTTCCAAATTAATTGAGTACCAATAGGAAATGTGATGTAATATAATAAATGTTTAATAGATTTGTAAAGTATTTGTAATGTTTTTTTTTTTCTAAAAAAAATTCTAACGATTTTCTTATCTTGGACTTTTTACATTTATATATGCAATTACAACCTATTTTAAATAGATTGTAGTATTATCAGTATGACTAATATTATATTATATTTAACTTGAAATACAAGTATTGTTCTATAATGGAATGTATAGATGCAATTATTGTTGTGCAAGCGATATACGTATACTTCAACTGTAAAAGTAACGTATGTTTGAAGGTGTGTGATGTAAGCAAGGATATATGTACATATGTATAGAACGAGACAAAAGACGACTCGATATCGATGTCCGTTTTCTCATCAGGGTGAAGGTGGTGATGCGGGAGAAGGCATAAATAAGGACATACAAAAGGTGCGCTCCCGAAAATTTAAAACTTGTACCTAATTCTCTCTCTCTCTTCCTCTCTCTCTCTCTCTCTCTCTCTCTCTCTCTCTCTTCCTTTTTTTCTCCTTTTTCTCTCCCTCTTCTCTCCCTTCTTCTCTCTCTCCCTTCTCTCCCTCTCATTCTCCTCTCTCCTCTCTCCCCTCTCTCCTCTTTCTCTTCTCTCTCCCTCTCATTCTCCCTCTCTTCTCCTCCTCCTCTCTCTCCCTCTTCTCTCTCTCTCCCTCTCCTCTTCTCCTCTTCTCTCCCTCTCTCTCCTCTCTCTTCTCTCTCTCTCTCCTCTCTTCTCTCTCCCTCTCTCTCCCTCTCTCTTTCTTCTCTCCCTCTCTCTCTCCTCTTCCTCTCTTTCTCCTCCCTCTCTCTCCCTCTTCTCTTTCTTCTCCCTCTCTTTCTCCCTCTTTCCCTCCCTCTCCCTTTCTTCTCCCTCTTTCTCCCTCTCCTCTCCCTCTTCTTCTCCTCTCCTCCCTCTCCCTCCCTCTTTCCCTCTTTCTCCCTCTCCTCTCCCTCTTCTCCCTCTTTCCTCTCCCTTCTCCCTCTCCCTCTTCTCCCTCTCCTCTTTTTCTCTCCCTCTCCCTCCCTTTTTCCCTTTTTTCTCCCTCTCCCTCTTCTCCCTTTCTCCCTCTTTTTCTCCCTCTCCCCTCCTCTTCTTCTCCCTCTCCCTTCCCTTTTTCTCCCTTTTTTTCTCCCTCTTCTCCCTCTCCCTCTCCCTCTCCCCTCTCCCTCTCCCTCTCCCTCTCCCTCCCCCTCTCCCTCTCCCTCTCCCTCTCCCTCTCTCCCCTCTCCCTCCCTTCTTCTCCCTCTCCCTCTTTCCCTCCCTCTTTCCCTCTCCCCTTTCCCCTCCCCTCTCCCCTTTCTCCCTTCCCTCCCTCTTCTCCCTCTCAAAAAAAAAAAAAAAAAAAAAAAAACCCCCTTGTTGTTTCAAAATGGAATTGGTTAATTTAACGATTTGTCATATTTTGATAAATTTATACATGGAATTGATAAATTTCCGTTTATAAACACAATTGCTTTGAAAAATTTTTCTGATAATTAGATAAATTTTAAATTTTCAGGACCACATCTTTTGTAGGACTTTATTCTTTTATTTATTTCATCATCTAAATCTACTTTTAATTCTTTAATTTTCGTATCAACTCCTCCAACCTCTTTTCGCTCAACAAGAATTAATCCTTGTTCTTTTCTTGCCCTTCTGATAAGTTTCATCATTGCTAAATTAAAATATTTATATGCTTTGCTGGTTGCTCAATACAAATACAACTTCAAACTTTTATTAGTATAAGTACTGTTTATAAAACATACAGAAAACACTCGTAATTATGTCACAATTAAAGTTCCGACTACGAATATTAGTTTCCTTTAAAGCAGCATTCTTATGGAATTATAAAAATTATGTAATTGCTATCCAAAAACAAGAGTGTAATAAATCTATGAAGCACTGAAGTAATTATGTTTAAAATAATTAAAAACGTACGTAATACATTTTAATTTTATATATAATATAAAAAAAAAAACATTTAAATTATAATTTAAGATGTGATCTGAAACAAAAAATCAGTTCAATCAAAAATTATAATTATATATGAAATATACCCTCATCAACATAGTCCCTTCCATGTCATCATCAACGAATAATATATTGTGTACATATATATTTACATACTGTCCCACTAAGTTACATCATTAATAAAACGATATCATACTAAAACGTAAATACTTAAACTGAAACAATAAAATTACTCACGGGATATTTGAAAGATTTGTTGTATAACTATTTTATCTGAAAAATGAAAAGTTAAAACATTAGTTACATATATGATATCCTCCATTCTGTTGATTCAGTTTTTAATGAGAGCTATAATGAACACGTTAACTTACAAAAATGTGCATGAAATTTTCTTACCAGACTTTATTTTATTTAAAAAAACCTGGTTATGCTTAAATGTACAAGTAGGACTGAATGATATGGTTGACAATTATCAATTTATATTTAATCAAGGTGAATAACATTATTGCTGAGTGTTATGCGAGCACGCTTAAGTAAAGAATGAAATAAATAGAAGAATAGTGCTTTGAGTTTAAAATAAAAACATTTAAACATTAGAAAGCATAATAAATAAGTTTTAAACATAAAATGTTATGCAACTAATACTCTCATGATATTATTTCTTAAATTTATATTTACATTTAATAATGTACAAAATCAATAAATTATGAAGATAAATACTGATGTAAATAAAATCCTTACTATTTCAAACATTTGCAATATTTATTCATTTAAAAAATTGTAACGAATTTTTGTTAAAGAACCTTCTAACTGTGAATGTTATGATCACAATTCGATAAAAACATATCTTTACATTTTAATATTTTCCAAATTAATTGTACCAATAGGAAATGTGATGTAATATAATAAATGTTTAATAGATTTGTAAAGTATTTGTAATTTTTTTTCTAAAAAAATTCTAACGATTTTCTTATCTTGGACTTTTTACATTTATATATCAATTACAACCTATTTTAAATAGATTGTAGTATTATCATATGACTAATATTATATTATATTTAACTTAAATACAAGTATTGTTCTATAATGGAATGTATAGATGCAATTATTGTTGTGCAACGATATACGTATACTTCAACTGTAAAAGTAACGTATGTTTGAAGGTGTGTGATGTAAGCAAGGATATATGTACATATGATGAACAGACAAAGACGACTCGATATCGATGTCCGTTTTCTCATCAGGGTGAAGGTGGTGATGCGGGAGAAGGCATAAATAAGGACATACAAAGGTGCGCTCGAAAATTTAAAACTTGTACCTAATTCTCTCTCTCTCTTTCCTCTCTCTCTCTCTCTCTCTCTCTCTCTCTCTCCTTTTTCCCCTCTCTTTTTTCTCCCTCTCTCCTCTCTCCTCTCTCTCCCTTCTCTTTCTCCCTCTCTCTCTCCTCTCATCTCATCCATCTCTCCTCTGTCCCTCTCTTTCTCTCTCTCCCTCTCATTCTTCTCCTCTCTCTCCCTCTCCCCTCTCTCCCTCTTCTCTCTCTTCTCTCTCTCTCCTCTCTTCTCCCTCTCTCTTCTCTCTCTCTCTTTCTCTCTCTTTTTCTCTCTCTCTCTCTCTCTCCTCTCCCTCTTCTCCCTCTCTTTCTCTCTCTTCTCCCTCCCTCTCTCTCTCTCCCTCTCTCTTCTTCTCTCCCTTCTCTCCTCCTCTTCCTCTTTCTTCCTCTCCCTCTCTCCCTCTTTTCTCTTTCTCCCTCTCTCCTCTCTCCTCTTCTCTCTCTTTCCTCTCTCTCCTTTTCCCTCTCCCTCTCCTTTCTCCTCTTCTCCTCTCCTCTCCTCTCCCTCTCCCTCTTCTTTCTCCTCTCCCTTTCTTCTTCTCTCTCCCTCTCCCTCTTTTCTTTCCCTCTTCTCCCTCTCTCTCTCTCCCTCTTTCTTTCTCCTCTCTCTCTCCTCTCCTCTTCCTTTTCTTCTTTTTTTCTCTCCCTCTTCTCTCCCTCTCCTCTTTCTTCTCTCCTCTTCTCCCTTCTCTTCCCTCTCCCTCTCTCTTCTCCCTCTCCCTCTCCTCCTTCCCCTCTCCCTCTTTCCTCTCCCTCTTCTTCTCTCCCTCTCCTCTCCCTCTTTCTTCTCCCTCTCCTCTCTCTCCTCTTCTCCTCTCTCCCTCTCTCCCTCTCCCTCTCCCTCTCCCTCTCCCTCTCCTTTTCTCTCCTCTCTCTCTCTCCCTCTCCCTCTCTCTCCCTCTCTTCTCTCCCTCTCCTCTTTCTCCTCTCCCTCTTCTCCTCTCCCTCTCCTCTCTCCCTCTCTCTTTCTTCTCCCTCTCCTTCTTCTCCTCTCCTCTCCCTCTCCTCTCCCTCTCCTCTCCCTCTCCCTCTCCTCTCCCTCTCCCTCTCCTCTCCCTCTCCTCTCTCCTCTTCTCCTCTCCCTCTCTCCTTCTCCCTCTCCCTCCCTCCCTCTCCTCTCCCTCTCCCTCTCCTCTCCCTCTCCCTCTTCTCCTCTCCCTCTCCTCTCCCTCTCCCTCTCCCCTCTCCCTCTCCCTCTCCTCTTCTCCCTCTCTCTCCCTCTCCTCTTCCCTCTCCCTCTCCCTCTCCCTCTCCCTCTCCCTCCCTCTCCCTCTCCCTCTTCCCTCTCTCCCTCTTCTCCTCTCCCTTCCTCTTCTTCCCTCTCCCTCTCCTCTCCCTCTCCTCTTCCCTCTTTTCTCCTCTCCCTCTCCCTCTCCCTCTTCTTTTTTTTTTTCCTTTCTCCCTCTCCTTCTCTCTACCATCTCCTCTCGCTCTGCCTATTTCGCTATTTCTAAGAAACTTGAAGACCCGAACATAAGAACTGTAATATGATACTTTCTCAACACCTTGTCAATAAACTTTAACCTTGGAAATTGGTATGTATGAATTTTGGTATGACACCAATAGATTTTAACCTTGAAGAGCTTAGCCAATATATAAAATCCTGCAGTTACCATTTTACACTCTAATAATTTATTTCCAAACGTAGATATATGCTATTATTTTTTTTAGAAGTGCGATCTTCTATTTTAAAGTATTCATAAAATCTCAAGGAAAGTATGCACTTAATGTTCCATAATTTTGAAACATATAATTAGTATAAAAATAAATGCTACTGGTTGCGACGGTATAAGTGTTAAAATGCTAGAATTGTGCTGTCCAGTTGTGTTACCTGTTATTACTTATATAATTAACTTCTGTCTCTCTAATAATGTATGTCCTGATTTATGGAAATGTGCTCATGTAATCCCTGTACCTAAAAACAATCCTCATGAGACTTTTAAAGATTTACGTCATATCAGTGTTTTACCTGTTTTATCGAAAGTATTCGAAAAAGTGATGGCTCAACAAATTTACAATCACCTTTTTGAATACAAAATCCTTCTAGTGTTCAGTCCATTCAGACCCGGGTACAGTTGTGGGACTGCGCTCTTAAATGTCACGGACGACATCTTTACCGCAACTGATAATAATATGTTAACTGTACTAATAATGTTAGATTACTCGAAAGCATTTGACACAATATGTCATGAAACCCTCCTAGCTGTTTTACACTTCATTGGATTCGATAATTCTGCTATCGCTTTGCTACAGAATTATCTTTCGAATCGCAAACAAAGAGTTATGTCAAACAATCAAGCATCGTCATTGCTTGACATTAATGCAGGTGTTCCCCAGGGATCAATACTGGGTCCCCTACTGTATACTATTTATACATGTAATCTCGGTAGTTGTTTAAAATTTTGCCGTTATAACTTATACGCTGATGATACCCAAATACAGTATAGTTTTTCTGAAAATGATGTTGTCTCTGCCATCTGTTTGATAAATCAAAAAGTAAATTGCCTCGTTAAATACTCGGAGTGTCACAATTTAAAAATTAATGCAAATAAAACGGTACTTTTACTCTTTGGTAAAGAAGTCTCCAAGGAACGTATAAAAAATAATGTCGTCATTAGAATCAAAGACGTGGATATTACAATCTCTGACACGGGTAGAAATCTTGGATTAGTAATTGATTCTAAGATTAGATTTAAGAAACATATATCCAACTGCATTAAAAAAGCTGTTATAAACTTAAAAGTACTCTATAATAAACGTAAACTTTTGAATCGTGGCACAAGAGCACTACTGTGTGACACACTAGTTCTGTCCCAATTTAATTTTTGTGATGCTGTGTATGGACCTTGTATTGATAGTTTGGACTTTAAAAGAATACAACGCATCCAAAACTGTTGCCTCAGGTTTATTTTTGGCATAAAAAAACCACTACAAGCTCCATGAAATAGACTGGCTTAACATGGGCAACAGAAGAGTTTTGCATTCAACTTGCTTATACTACAATATAATTAATACCAGAACTCCCTCGTATCTGTACAATAAAATCGAATTTTCATCAGAACTTCACAACTTCAATTTAAGACACAAAAATCTACTTCTAATTCCTACTCATAAATCACAAATGTTTAAAAGGTCTTTCTCCTATAATATAGCGATAAATTATAATTCTATACCTGAAAGAATAAAATTATTACCATTTAATACATTTAAAATTCGTCTCCGCCAACTCCTAATGAGCAGACAGTAATGACAATTTTATTGCTAGGTTTAAGTGGCAGAACAGTCGCCAAATGTCTTCACATTTGGCAAGACTGAACTTCGACCTTTTGTGCACTAATTTTAAGTTTAACTCTGTTTTGTAAATAACTTTATTTAGTGTTCAATAAATGGCAATAATAATAATAACAATAATAATAATGTTCTCGATTGCTATGATAATATCTTTACCATACTTCATGTCGATAGTATTTATATCAATCATTTTATATTTTGCACCCACCTCCAAACCTTTCACTTTCGTGAAGGATTTACAGAAAGTACTATTGTTCAATGCAGATAGATTCATCTTTACTGATTCGTGAACGCTTTTGAATTTTGAGTTGACACCGGAACTGTCCTTCTATGTATTACTGCATCACGATTTTTGATGGTAGAGGGGAGAGTGTGCTTTGAGAACTGCATCAGTAAGCTAATCTGCATCTAATCGTGAATAACTGCTACCATCAGGAGATGCTGTCCATTTTTTATATTGATCCAGGAATGATATTATTTCTGCTTGCATTATAACGACATAACTTGCTCGCAATTGTACTAGGACTAAACACTGTTGAAGGAATTATTCGTGTGTAATTTACATGTGGTGGGGTTCTAGTATGACCTTGGTCTACTTTCAGCATAGACAACAGCCTATCATACTTTTTGTTTCCATAAACTGATTCTACTCTTATATCTCTAAGGAATGTGATATGATACCACTGATGGTTAATAATCTTTCAGTTTGAGCACTCTATTTTTAGATTTCTATAAACTGTAATATACCCTTTAACCTTAGTTTACTTTTTAGCATAGACAACAACCACAACCTGTCATACTTCTTGTTTCCATACACTGATTCTATTTTTATATTTCTAAAAAATATTATATGATACACCTGCAGGTCATTACCCTTTGACTTTGAAAGCTTTATATTTAGATTTCTAAGAATTGTAATATGATGGCCTAGCAATTTCTATTTTTAGCTTTAAATTTTGATCTAAATGTGTCCTTGATTTGAGTACCCCTTACAACATGTTTAAACTTATGAATACCCACCTTGTCCTAGTTTTAGTTCAGAAAACTATTTCACCTTCACACTATTTAGCATACATACATACATAACAACCTGTGATTCTTCATGTTCCCATGAACTGATTCTATGTTTAGACTTCTAAGAAATGATACCCCTGCAGGTTATTACTCTTCGACCTTAAAAACTCTATTTATAAGATTTCGTTCTAAGTGGAATTGTAATATGCTCATAATGATGATGATGATGATGATGACCTTGAAATTTTTATTTTTAGCTATAAATTTAGATCTTTTTGTTTGAAAAGGCCGAACTTAGAAAAAATTCTTAAAAAATATGTCTATCACCTACTAGGGGTAGCTGCCCCAATTTGATCTGTGTGTTAGATACGTTGAAAAGTCCACAGCGGGTGTTGGGAGGTTTTAATGTTTATTTTTGGCAAACTCTGGCCCGTTTTCGAGAAAAATTGATTGTTTTGTTTGAAAGGGCTGGACTACATTTTTATCACCTACTGGTGGTAGCTTTTACATTAGAGGTAGCTGCGACATGCATTACTTTCATCATGTTTGCCAATAAAAAGTTTAC
The DNA here is from genome assembly GCA_036346205.1 of Vesta saturnalis. Lineage (NCBI taxonomy): Eukaryota > Metazoa > Arthropoda > Insecta > Coleoptera > Lampyridae > Vesta > Vesta saturnalis. The sequence continues at coordinate 229,927 of JARFJB010002055.1, forward strand.
AGAATCATGCACACGCAAAGAAAGCATCTTATTATTAACTAAGAAATGTCATACGATACTCCTACAGGTCAATAACCTTTGACCTTGACCACTCTATTTTTAGACTTCTAAGAATTGTAATATGATGATGATATTGCAATTTCTATTTTTTTGCTTTTGACCTTGACATACAAATTTCACGCCAAGACGTATGTCCGCAGAATGACCTTATAATATGATGATGATGATGGCATTGCAATTTCTATTTTTAGCGAGCTCCAAAAATTAAATTTTCCGCCAAAAGTTTGACCTTGAAGAGATCTAAAAGCTTACATTTCGCATCACCAGAAGGCGAGTGACCTTGAATTGGCCCAGAACCGGCCCCTAATCACTACTTATTTATAGTAGTGTAGTAGTATAGTAAGGTAACTGAATGAGACCTAAAAGCCCTACTTAAAGTTTTAAAAAACATTCTGGCAATTGTATAGTACAGTTTACTTCGTCTATTTTTTGGGCATCTGTACGTTGTTTCCTACTTACTTTTTACATTGTAATCAAGCTTTTACTTGTAAGAGTTGTTTATACAATAGTTTTTGAAAACCAAACGGTTACTTTGCAGGAGTTAATACTTTTGTTCCCAAAAGTCCTTAGTCATAACATGTATTGCATTCAGTTATTTAGGCACAATAATTTCCTATACTAGTGTTAGAAACATTAAAGCTATACGTAAATAAATTTTTTTTAACAGTTTATCAACAATACAATTACTTCGGGAAGAATTCCTTAAACGTAAAAAGTGAAAAGACTGAATTAGTGACATTTCTTAACGCAGAACCATATAATACGTGATACATTTTTTGTTCTTTACGTACAATCGCATTTACATTATGGTTAATAAATTCTTGTGTTGCTAGTGCATTCACCGCGTTAGCACTTTTAAATGTAGTTACGACGGTTTCCAGGTCAACCATGTCAAATTCAAATGATGTAATTTCTATTTTATCAGATGTATGAGCAGTTATATTCACTTGAAATACAGCTCCATCTAAAACATTAATGGTTAGCGGGCAAGTTGGGTAGTATACAGGGTTTGTACAGATGATTGGCAAACAAACATAAGAGAATGACGGAATAGAACAGATTATAGAGGCATACAAACTTGAATATGGGTCAGCAAAAACAATGGGGATTGGATATAGAAGAAAAATTGGTTTGAAATAAGTACTTAAGTGAGACACGGATTATCTATCCATTATCAGTACCTTCACTGACGGAATGGTGCAGAGTATTGAAGCTTAATATTGTAGAAATAAGACTACCTCATATATAATTTGGTTTACGGAAGTTAAAAAAGGTATGAGTAAAATGTTACCACAGCTAGAAAAGGTATACGAAGTTTGTTAGAAAAGTAATGAGACTTGCTGAGACTAGCGATCTGGCCACGCTGTGTCTTTCTTCTTTATTAGACATGTTTTTTAATTTTCTCCAGCTGCTCAGCCCGAGTTTTAATTCTGTGCATTCACCACATCGTTTTAGAGACCTCTATGAGTAAGTTGTGCTTTTGTTGAAAATGGAGCAGCGGAGTGACGTTGTGTCATAAAGTTTCGTGTTAAACTTGGTGAATGTACGAGTGTAACTATGATAAGTTGAAACAGGACAACTAGGAACTTTAATTATCAAGACCCCAAGATTTTCTATGGCACAAAGTTATTTTAGGGAAGTCGAGAACAGGTTGAAGATGAACGTCGCTCAGGGGGGCCTTAAACTTCAAAAAGCAAAGAAAGAGTCGAATGTGTGACGGTGCTTATGGCATCAGATCGTCATTTAATAATAATGATGATGATTGACCACATAAACTTGAACAGCTTCATCGCGCATCAAATTCAAACAGAAAATTTGCACATTCAAAAGGTCTGTGCCAAAATGGTGCAGAGCAGAAGGACAATCTTATACCTTGATCTTACTGAGATAATTCCCAATGACCAGTCGTGTACTCCCAGATTATGAATCATAGATTTTTATTATGATCCAGAAACAAAACGGCAAAGCAAGGAGTGGCACACTAAGACATCTACTCGGCCAAAGAAAGTTCGAACGAGCAAATTGAAGATGAGATAAACCTGATTTGATTTTTTACTGTAGCGGTATCGTTCACAAAGAATTTGTTCCCACAGGGAAAATTGTTTTCATAGTCCTTTACAAAAATGCCTTTGACAGGGTTGGAAAGAAGATGTTTCGTGTGAGACCATACTTTTCCGACACGTGGATGAACCAGAATGACAAAGACCCATGTTACACTCCTTGTGACCTTTTTCTTTTCTAAAAACTAAAAAATGCTTTAAAATGTCATTTTGGGACTGTGGAGAATGTCCAAAGGAATACGTCACACATGATAAAGTCCGCCGATGTATAGCTACCGAAGGAAACTACTTTGAAGTCCATAATGTTGTTGTTTGAAAAACAAAAACTTTGCTAAATAAAAAATCAATTTCATTAAAATCGTAAAATGAATACGGTGGTGAAGACAATTCAATGAGAATAAATGAAGATCAGTATCGGGTTAAAGAGCTATAAGTTCATTTTTTTGCAAATAAC
>JARFJB010002055.1:240000-317500 GCA_036346205.1 Vesta saturnalis
AAATTTTGTTCGCAACACTTGCGCTGTCACATTTTTGGTGCTCGTTTTTGTATTTTATTAAAAAAGAACGGCCTCGCACAAAAAAATGTGTAAACAGCGCACTAGTTACGAAAATAACTAATACGTTGGTAAGTAAAAGACGTCGGTAACTAAAATCTTACCGACGAGTTAGGACTCGCAACCAGTAAAGATATTCTACTGCCTTGGAAACAGTTATGGTAAATAAACGAAAAAGCTCAATCGTGTAAAAAAGCTTATTTTATTTTTTTAAATTTAAACTAGCATCTAGATGTCGATTAACCTGTCTGTCATGAAGTTTTAAACGTCTGTTTGCCATAGATTATTATTTTTGCGTTTACAATGTTGCCTATTTTTGTAATTAATTTCTTATTAGAAACGTTGCTTGATTATCCTTAAAAAATGTTTTTAAAATGACTTAATTTCTTTTAGTCTCCTTTTTGTTGGTTGGAAGGTCGGGTGGTGTTTCACGCCAGATATTTTAAAATAATTAGGCAACGTCTTTCTTAATCAATTCAGATCGAAAATAGGATACATAGTAAAAAAAGGTGTAATCTGTCAGATGTATGTATAAATTTGTATTCATTTAGAATTATTAGATAGATGTTGATAGACATCTATGTAAAAATAATACATCTATTAACTCAATTTACGTGGAAGTCTATAATTATGTATATTTAATGTAAATTTAATCTAAATGCTAACTTAAAGAAATCTCCAAGGCCGCCCGCTTCTATAAAAATAAGCATTTTCCATCCTAGTTAGTTAACTATTTTTGCATTTTGGATTCGTATTAGAATCCTTCATAAAAAAAGTTATGTGAAATTGGATTAACCTTAAAAAATATGTTTTCACGATTTTTTATAAAATTAATCACTATTCAAATTCAAAAAACACTTAAATTGCACCTTAGGAAATCTTTGCCACCAAGTTGTGTCTCGTATCAAAAAATTGCGAAGAACATATTTAGTCGGAATGTTTAAGGTCTATATAAAAAGATTTTCATATTTTTGAAATATGCAGCTGTCAGAAATATTAGATAAAACTCATAGCTGCCGCGAATAATGAACCCTGTCCTGTGGTAAATTTTTTCCAAAATGAAATCAAGTTTTAACACAAAACTTCAAGTACGTACGTATTATGGTCCTGGTGTTATCGTGGATAATAACATATGTCCACACAAACACATCCCAACACACAAGGACTCGCACGAGTACACACACACGCACACAGACGCACACGCACAAGCACACGCACACGCACACGCACACGCACACGCACACGCACACACGCATACGCACACGCACACGCACACGCACGCACACGCGCACTCGCACGCACACGCACACGCACACGCACACGCACACGCACGCGCACGCGCACACGCGCGCACGCCCGCGTTGTCGCACGCGCACGCACACAAACACGCACTCACACGCGCACGCACACACACGCACACGCACGCGCACACGCACTCGCACACGCATGCGCACGTGCGCACTCACACGCACATGCACACGTACTCAGATCCGGGCACACGCACAAGTACTATTTGGATATGGTATTATCACGCACGTACGATCAGGCGGACGTGGATAAAATGCTGCTCACTCTACAACATGTACGTGAGTCGTATGAGAGGATGCAGTTACCCGTGAGTGATGATCAGGTAGTATTGTACCATGTCTTACGTCCTGGCTGCATTGCAGAGTTTGGAGATGAACGGTCTCCACTTGGGGAAGATCGTTCGTCGTCAAGCTCTGTAGTGCACACGGTATTGGGGAGAGAGGAATCTCCCATTGATCTGACACGTGCATGCGTTGTAGATGGGTAGTTTTCCACATCTGCAACATATGCAGAGGGCAGAAAGGTAGGGAATCCATTTGAAAGTTTTTGAGCCCTGCTTCTACCGAAGAATTTATGGAGAAGTGGTCGTACAGTAGTTCTACGACAAGGAACACATATCTGTTATTGTCCTGAGCCCTACTTGTATCGCAGAGTTCGCTGAAGAGTGGAGTCCTATGAACTCTTCGATACAAATCGAGCAAATGGGTGATTCATCAGAGTGTATCCTCAGTCAAGTGTGTGGCTCAGTTGGTAGATAATGAATATATATATATATATATATATATATATATATATATATATACTATATATATATATATATATATATATATATATATATATATATATATATTCACTAATTCAGTTTTGAATATTTTCGCAGTCAATCACAAGTAAAACTTCAAGTGAATCATTAAAAGTGACTTAATAGATGGCACCCGAACAGGTTTAGCTCCCATTTTGACTTAATTAATTCTAGCTTCTGTGGCTACATTCACCCAACGATTTAACTCCTGTGTTGATTACAATAGACCGGGTGCAACGATTATCTGTATTACGTGAACTACTGCAAATGTTAAACATTTAATTTCATAACTTCCTGAAGGTCAAGTGCACATGTATTCCTGAATGGGTATTCTTAACTTTTTCGTTTACGTTTAATATACTCATTGTGTTACTGTGAAACCAAGACTTTGCAAGTATGCTCTATTCTGCGCTGTCAGTGCCTTGAGGGTTGACCGCTTACTGACTCGCATTTCCATACTATGATCTTTTATAGTTCACCTTGTTGTGGTTACACGCATATGTGTTATACCGCGTCACCATCCTTTCACCAAATGTAACCCTACCGTTATAACTTCATCGTTAAAATTGACGAGATCTCCGTCTTGGTCTACTATTTTAAGTGTTATGGTTGAAATGGTGGATGTATTTATAGGTAAATAAGTGACATGTGGAAGGGATTCTATTACTTTGTATCTCGCTGATACACTGGAAAATTGATGAATAATATGTGACACCTCTCTATTTTTAAAACTTCCACTTGTTATATTGCATTTAACGGGTTAATATTAGTTATGTTAATAGGATTTTCAGAGGTATGCGATTCTTGATATTTGTAAACTGTTTTGTTAAATCCTAGCGTAGGTCCTACAGAATTTTCTACATTAAAGTTAATATCATGTGTTGCTTTCATAGTTGGTTTCATAGTGTTACTGTTCGCCCGTAAATTAAAAAAAAAATTCGAACCCTTCTCTGTATCATTTGTATGTTTATTCACATCCGCGATTTCGTATGATCCTGCTGGTACTGTAATTCTAGTTCCTTCAAATACCAACTGGTTATTCTTGGAAGTAACGTTCTGTATTGTATTGAGAGATTCAAAACTAGTCAACCCCATTACATATTCCGACTGATTCTCAATTTAAATCGGTTTGCTAAAGTTGGCTTGCAAAATACTGTTTGTATCGGTAAATGTAAATGTGTACGACATTACGATCGAGAAACGACTACTGAGAATCAAAACGAACCGTCATATAAAAATCGTAAGACTAAATGACCGCAATTGTATGTATTGAAGTTGTGAACCTTGGTGTAGTTACAGTAAATCTTGTTTCTGCTATTATCACTTTTAAAACAGTAAATTAATTCTAATGGTGGTTTAATATGTCCTGTGCTATCAAAATATGTAATATACCCATTACGCTTGACGTAAGCCATCCAGTGCGTCCCCGTGTTATTTTGATCAACCAGATTCACGATACCACATTCATTCGTATGGATTCGAGTAGGTAACTTATCTCGCGTGTATATCCCCCTGAAGTAGGGGATTTTAAATTTCTCAACAAATTTTGATGGCTCAACGTTTGCTTAAGGCGTGAAGTGGTAGCTTCAGTGGTAGTTTTTTGAATGCGGTTGTAAATGTTGGCCTAAACCTCGCTTATATGGTTTATATATAGGCTTTTTCCTAAGGTTGCTGCTTCCCTTGCTTGATTGTATCGTTTGGATTCGTGTAACGTTTTGACGCGGTTTTTGCATCAGTAACCGCTTTTGCGGCTGCACCTCCACTTAAAGAACCTAAAGGTCCTAATGCTGCAAATATTCGGAATAAGAGGTATGAATCCCTCACGTTTCTGTATTGGTAATATTCTTCTCTTGGGTTGGGTCAAGATTTTTTTGTTTTAAAACAGTTAAGGCTCGTTGCACCGTAGATTTTACCGATGACTGAAGTTTACCACCAACACGACGTCGCGCTGGAAAGACTACTTTGTTGAATGAAATTGGTCTGTTTCTGTGAGAACGCGTCCTACGCAATGATTTACTTCCCATTCCCATTCTTCTTTTTCCTTTCATTATACAGGCTATGGTTAATGCACTAGCTCTTATTCCGAAAGTAGCGTTTGAGGAACGATATCTTTTCCAAGATATTTGTTGCAAAGCCTTATCTGTTATGTAGCGATGCCTTAGATCGTTTAATTGGGAGTATGCAATATCGTGTTCTTTACACGCTTCATCCAGTTCGTTAATTCCTCTGTCACCTCGAGCTAATCGTTCTCGTAAACGGGTACCCGGACCATAATATCTGTACCCAGGTACATGCAACTCCAGGGGTAATTTATTTATTAAGGTGTTAATTAATCCAGAACCTTTTTCATAGCTATTACACCGAGAACTATACTTCATACCACACTGACTGACAATTCAGTACTAATCGATTATACAAGTTATAGTTCAGTACTACAATGGGTGACATCCGTTTCATTCCACAAGATACTGTATTACCTACAACAAATTATGACATCACTTTTAATAATCATCACTACTCAAAACATAGTGATCTACTAAAAGGAGGTTGTAAACGAGGTATAATCGTCGGTCCATCAGCTTGCGGAAAAACAAATGTTATAATTACCTTATTGGAACATCCAAATGGTTTACGCTTTGAGAATGTTTATGTATACTGCAAATCTTTGTATCAACCCAAATAACAGTACCTACGAAATTTACTTGCACCTTTAAAAAATATCGGGTATTTCGAATGCAGTGATAACAGTGACGTTATATCCCCTAGTGATTCACCTAAAAATTCAATAATGATTTTTGATTATGTAGTATGCCATAAACAGAATGAAATAAGGGATCATTTTTGTTTTGGCAGGCACCAAAACAATGATTGTTTCTATCTATGCCAAACGTATTCGTCTATTCCAAAACAGCTTATATGTGATAATGCGAATTTACTAGTTCTGTTTCAACAAGATAGCACCAATCTTAAGCATGTGTATGATGATTACGTTAATGTAGATACGATATTTGATAGATTTAGGGACCTGTGTTTCTGTTGCTGGCATGACCAACTCGGATTTCTTGTGATTGATCAAGAGAGTGGTGTTAACGCAGGCCGTTTCCGTAAAGGTTTTGGCTGGTACATTGCACTATAAATGTTGCACTTGTTATGCAAACATGCAGTAGTAGTGGAGGAGCGCGTAATACAAGACTTTTTACGCGCTCGGAAGTGTGCGCAACAAAAATATGCTTGTTTAAAGGAAGATGCTGCACTTACAGGGCGTGCAATGGAGGTGCACTTTAAATCTATAACACAATCATTGAAACAATTGATTACTAAACAAGATGGTTCACTAGTTAAAGCTGAACCTTATACACTAGAATTCGGAAAAACTGAGCCTGTTGCACATGAAAAGGAAGTTGTTTTACATCATACGCTTAAAACACCTGGAACTCGGAAAGCACCACGTATTCTTGTTCCTGACGCCATTCCACAAGTTTTAGAGCAAACTGTGATTGCTGGTATCATACATGATGACGGGTGGGAGATTCCTACTTTACAACAATTGAAATCAGTACTGTTAGCTGCTGGATCTAAACCGGCCTTTGAAGAGTACCTTAGTCAGTATGAAAGATTAGAGAAATATTACGTGGAAGGTATATTTAGAGATCCCGAAGACGAGTATGATTTAACATACGGTATACACTCTCTTCCCGAGAGTGATGCTGAACCAGTAGACTTTATTGGAGAGAATTTTCGTATCGCTCTTCTTGATGGATCATCACTAGATTATGATGGGACTATGGGATTATATGAGTTACTATTTAAAAAAAATACTACGGGATACAAAAAGAGTGATCTATAACCCAGATGACCAAATCTAAGGAACTAAGAGTAGGAAATACATTGAGATCATTAAACCATTACTTCAACCTCGAAAATAACCCGCTACATCAGCTATTTGCACCTCCTACCACAAAGCTGTAACACAACTTCTATCTCCAAAAGAGGGTGCCTCGTGTCTAACCACCACACGGCACAATGCAGGACACATGAGTGAGCTCGGCTAAAACCCAATCAAACGGTTTGAAGACCGCAGAGCACTAAGATTTCGTGGGTGTTTTAGAGGTAACGTAGAGAGTTAAATTAGAGTTTGGTTAGTGAGAAAACAACCGAAATAGGCGTCACAAGCTTTAAAGAAGAAAAAAAGAAAAGAAAATGGGTTCCTATCCCTTGGAAGAGGGAGAGAGTCTAACGTTACTGTACAGTTAGATAAATATGTGAATGATAAACAAGACAACTTACACAGTTTATATGTACCTATTACCCCCATAACCAAAAAAAAAAAACAATATAAGTTAAAATAAGCTTGATGAAGGCAAGTCATGAGCTGGTACTTACGACCACAGTAATTTATAATTTATCATTATAATACCAAACCAAATAATACCCCTTCGGACCGACGCAAGATCTTACGTACCTTAGCCTGAAAATGTCAATTCAATACACCTATTAAATCAGTTATTTACAAGAAAGAAAGAAAAAACAATTAATTAAATAATTCAGCTCGCCTTTCGTTTAACAAACTGAACACAAACCCCTTTTTGATTCAAATACCTAGATACAATTGGAAAAGATTTTTCAGTCCACTTAATGTATCTCGAATAAAAAGAATATTAGTAACCAAGCAATTTAAATTAGAATAAGAAATTGGTCCGAACAACCTTATCCATAAAACAATAGTGTATATTATATAATATGTGAGTTACCGAATATCATTTAAAATAGCACGACCTTCGCGCTAACGTAGACATGATTCAATATCACGCTATATAAAGAAGGTTAGATCTGGTATAAACATAAAAGTTGCAACACGGCTACTGAGCACACAGGAGTACAAAATTAATTATTCCTAAATTGTAGGTTATACATGAGCTCTCTAAGGGCACACAAACTAATTTTGACAAACATTATTCAAAATGTTGATTGTTAAGTGTGCGTTAAAATCGTAAAGAGTGGTTTAGTTAACATAAAGCATGAGAGAAATTGTGTTGAAAATTAGCTGAAATCAGGTATCAAAGTATCACCGAACTTATTTAATCTCGTTGTAGACAATCGAAATCTGTTAAATGCAGTTTATACATGCAGTAAAAGGCCTGTGTTTACGAAGGCTTGTGCGTTATTCAAGGTAGCCAGGATATCACCAGATCCAATACAAATATAACTTCAACGATCACGCAATCCCAAATATTTGAGCCACAGTTGGCCGCAGTGTACTATCAGTATAATCCAAATAATCAGCCAAAGAGGTACAGAATAGATAATCTTGTTCCATCGATAAAGATAAAACCTGACGTAAACATGAACTTGATCTAATATGGGAACTTAATTGTTCGGAAACTTAACTGTACAAAACCATAATTGTACGAAACCATAATTGCTAAAACGAATATAAAGCAATAGAACGGTGTTTATTCAGTGTTACTATGTTACCTCTAAGGTCGAAGACGAGCGTTAGTGTAAGTGTTTTAATCAATTTGTTAACTCTTTTTCTCTGAAGAAGTATTAGGAAATTCTTTTGTGTTTGATATCTGAAAGAGAAGTTTCAATTACAATGAGGTTAACAAAACCTGATATGGCTTACTAAAAGGTGTGGGAATGGAGTAAGTCATTTCTATTATATCGGCCTTTAATAGCAATTATACCACTACTATACAACAAAGCGTATTAATAATATTGTGAAAATTTTCTAACAAAATTGATGCTTAACACCTGCGAAATAGAAACAAGAGCATTTTCTAGAAATTTCCATCCTTCCACAGCAATGGCGATTTTGAAAAGAAAGCCAACGCCTCAAGAAACAAATTTTACAACTTGAAAAACATCCTTATCAAATCATTGTTACCAGAAATTTTGTATTTAGCCAGAATGAACAATTTATACAGTGATTTATAAATAACAAAATAACAGAGTTAAGCATATTAATCACCAGAACTACGTACATCTCAGAGATGACGCTTAAGCTACAGGTGTTAATTGAAATTAATCTTTATTTATTAACAGATGTTAAATAACTTTAGGATGCTTTAATACGTTAAACCAGCGGAACTAAAAAAACAAGTAAACTTTTGAAATACAAAAGTGAACATTAGCGAGAAATAATTTGCGTATAAGGTAGAAACGTACGTCATAAAAGAAAATCATATATGAAGTAGCAATTAGTACAGGATAAATTGTGTATCCTTAAGCCATTATACTCATAGTTATATTACTCATTAGTAAATGCCGTAAATACAGAAATTTTAACTCATTATAGGAAAGACAATAGATACTAATAAGCTTAAGGCACATTACTAAATGTTTAAGTCACAGACACTTATTTAATGTAGCTTTTAGAAACCGTAATCAGATAAAATAATACAATCGATTCTATATCGATTTTTGCACGTTCCAAGGGGGTGGAATGCAACTATTAGGATATAATAACAAAGCGAATGAGTTTGTACCTTGGAAAGATCCGAATAAATTAGTGGAATTGTTGCGGGAGCTATTGAGATCAATGTCGGCAGGAAATACTAGCAATCACAACGAAATATATATATATATATATATATATATATATATATATATATATATATATATATATATATATATATATATATATATATATATATATATATATATATATATATATATATATATATATATAATATATATATATAAAAAAAATGTTATAGCGCCGATCAATATTAGACTTAGATGTGCATCGAATAAAAATAGTTTCATCCCTATAGGGTGTTCCATAATTGCAGGACTGGACTCAGCTTTGTTTTGTTAAATGGAACCCTATATTTATTCAATTTTATTATTATTTGTCTTGTTGAATGCTAAACAACGGCACTTCGTTTTTAAATTTATTATGTGGCGTTGCCAAGTTAGAGAATTTTCTCTTTAAAAAGTGAAAATTTATACCTTTGCTTAAATTGTTCTGAAGACTTTAATATTAACATTAACATTAACTGTAAGGTTTGGCAGACGGGTAAACAAGACTTTGCTCTATCTTTTAGCCTTCATACTTCCTGAGTATACTACACTCGGTGTTTACAAAATATGGTCACTTTTTGAAAAATTGAAATAACCATAACTTTTGTTTTTTAAATGGAACACCCTGTATTTTATGTCATCTCATCGTGTTCTGTTTTAATTCTCTTACTTTTTTATTAAGCACGTAATATGCCTAACGTTACGCGTTCTCGAAATATTTAAGATTTGTTGCAAAATTAATAAAATAATCATGCCTTTTGCTTTATATACTTACAAATCGTAAATGTCTTGTTGACAATATGGTCCAATAAACACTAATGGACAAAGGTTTACTTCTTATTCGAGTTTTTAAAATTACAATTTTATAATATGGCAATAAGTGTAAAAAGGGCATCCAGTAGGCCTGCGATTTATGATTTCTGACGTTTGGCTTAAACGTCATTCGCTAGTTCCTCAGTTGAGTGTGAAAAATGAAATTTTTACAAGATGAATGTATTGATATGGTCTACGATTTGAGCGAAGGTGAAAGAAATCCATTTCTTGCTTCCAGAATTTATCAACAACGATTTCCTGAGCGCAGGCATCCTGATCCAAGGATATTTGAAAAACTCAAATAAAGATTTGAACGAACAGGACATGTACAATACGAAAGAAAAGAAAGAGAAAAAAGGGTTATAAACGAAGAAAACGTGTTTGTGGTACTAACCAGTGTAGTGGAAAATCCAAACGTTAGCACAAGAAACCTCAGTGCTGATTTAGGTATTAGTCAAACTAGTGTTTCCAAGATTATTCGAAAAAATAAATTTCATCCATACCATTTTCAACTAGTCCAAGAGCTGAATGCAAATGATTTTCAAAGACGCTTGGAATGCTCCCAGTGGGCACTGGAACGATTAGGACGGGACATTGATTTCTTTAAACACATTTTGATGACCGACGAAGCAACCTCCACAAAAATGGTTTTGTGAACAGGCATAATTTCCATTATTATGACAATACAAATCCCCACGCTATTAGAAGAATAGATCATCAGCATCGCTGGTCTTCGAATGTGTGGGGAGGGATAGTAGGAAACTATACAATTGGACCTTACTTTTTTGAAAGAAACATTAATGGTCAAACCTATCTTGAATTTCTTCAAAATGAGTTACCTCCGCTCCTTGAAGAATTGCCGTTAGACATACGTCAAATGATGTGGTTTCAGCAGGATTGTGCGCTTCCCCACTATAGTTGCATTGTTAGAGAACATCTAGAGAGAACGTTTCCCAATAAATGGATTGGGAGAAGGGAGCCAGTAGGATAGCCAGCTCGGACTCCTGATCCGACAAAATTAGATTTTTTCCAGTGGGTTTATATTAAAAGCTTAGGATACCAAGAATCTCCTACCACCAAAGAAGATATGAAAATTAGAATACGGAATGCATTTCAAAATGGTTATCAAAAGTATGCTGCGAAATGTTGAAGATTATTTTTTGAGGAGAATTCACACCTGTTTGCAAGAAAATGGTGGACACATCGAGCATTTGATTCAGTTATAACATATTATAACGTTCTCAATAATTTATGATTTTTCAAATACAAATTCTTTTGTTTGCTTTATTACTTTTGTATAGACCGTCCAGTTTGTCAAAATTGTCATTAATTTTGCAACAAATCTTAAATATTTCGAGAACGCGTAAAGTTAGGTATTAATCAAAAAGTAAGAGAATTAAAAACAGAACACGATGACATGATAAAATACAGGGTGTTCCATTTAAAAAACAAAAGTTATGGTCATTTCAAGTTTGCAAAAATTTACCATATTTTGTAAACACCCAGTATGGTATAATCAGGAATTATGAAGGTCAAAAGATAGAGCAAGGTCTTGTTTACCCGTCTGCCAAACCTTACAGTTCTACTGTTAATATTAAAGTCTTCAGAACAATTTAAGTAAAGGTATAAATGTTTGCAACGCCACAAAATAAATTTAAAAACGAAGTACCGTTTTTTAGAATTCAACAAGACATAATAATAAAATTAAATAAATATAGGGTTCCATTTAACAAAACAAAGCTGAGTCCGTTCCTGCAATTATGAAACAACCTATAAGGATGAAACTATTTTTATTCAATGCACATCTAGGTCTGATATAGATCGACGCGATAACGTTTTTTTTTTATTTTTAATAATAAAGCCAGGATCTTTTGACGGCGCACTAATGACTCACCCTGTATAATTGACGAATTACGTAAAGCGAAAGTAATAAAGCAGGATCTCTTGTTATAGACCTATTACTATATTCATTTCATTTCATTGTTACAACGACCATAACTATAGATACTACCTACTACATATGCAGCACTGATGTCGATAGATAAATTTGGCGGACACCTTCATCATCAAATGACAATAGATAAATTTGGTAAACATATTGTTCAGCATTCTGGTGACCTTCGTTATGAAAATTTCATTTCTTTCTCTGGAATAGCTATTAAAAAGAGAATTAGTATTCCTACTGGTATAGTTGACACCTATATCTTTCCCTGTAACGAGGGTACCGTAGTGTATTGCAAGTCGAGTCAGCCAGGTCTCGAGCTAAACATAAATGATAAAAAGTTTGCGCTTGCTAGCGATGAAATTGGTCACCACATAACTAGGAATGGTGGAATTAAAGTGACTATACTAGAGTTTATACAGTTTGCAACTGCCACGATGTTCCATGTAGAGCTCGCAGTACAATACAAAGTGATAAAATGGTTAAAGCTGATGTGGAAGAACTGCACAAGCCAGCAAGAAGAAATTTTCTGCGGCGTTGTGTGGTACTTAAAGGTTTAAATGATCTGTTTCAAGCTGATTTAGTAGAAATGATACCTTATGCTCGGGTAAATTAGATGCATTTTAGTAGTAATAAATGCATTTTCTAAATATATCTGGACTTGTCCCATCAAACGCAAGAATGCCAAACTAGTCGCAGATGTAATGCATAAACTTTGGTCTGGTTTGCAAAGGTCGCCTACACATACACAAACTGAAATGGGAACGGAGTTTTATAATGCTGAGTTTAAAAAAGTAATGAAAAAACGTAATATTAATCATTACAGCAGTTATTCAAACTGGAAGAGTAGTATAGTTGAACGTGTAAATTGCACTCTTAAACCAATAATGTGGAAAACATTCAGTATGCAAGATTCCTATAAATGGCTATCAATATTACCTCAAATTGTTCAAGAAAGCATAGAACCATTGGATTTAAACCTGTAGATGTAACGGAAAAGAATGCTACCTCTATTTTCAAACATTTAAAATGTCATTTAGTTCTTGACCGTAAAACGCTTAAATTTAAAGTGGGGGATTATGTACGTATTAGCTAATACAGAAGCATGTTCTGTGACCTACCTTTAGGACGCAATGCTCTTCGGCTAGCTCATGTTTGTGGAGGCTGAGGCATGGGAAAGAAATTAACAGAGTTAATACAAAAAAAAACAAAACAGAGGGCGCCAACAGCCTCAAAGACTATAAAATAAATATTTACTTTATTAAATCAAAGTCAACAATTTTATAATTCTTTCTTTTTTTTGTATATAATCGTTGGTACATTAACAAAATAATATTAGTGGTGGTGGTCGCACAAATAAGGGTTACAGCACAAATAAAGAATTACTGTTAAATTAACACTGGGAAAGACACTAAGGCAATTAAACAAGCGCTTGCTTTATCCCGGGGTGACAACCCAAATATTTGATTGGACTGGGATATCCCCCTTATTTAGTAGACAAAGACAATATTCAAATAGGAACAAGCTAATTATACCTAATAATTATAAATTACACTGTTTAAAAAACATACGCTCTAATAGAAAATGCTACCTTAACAGACTTCAAGACTTAAATAACTATTAAATCGATATGAATGCATTTACATGGTAAGGAGCTCCTTGAATAGAGAACAACATAAGCATTTGCATTTATATTTTAAAAAAATTACATAACGGTCATCAAAGAATTTCCAATGTGGAACCTAAAAAGTACTCCTCAGTAACTGAAGAGAAAAATTAGACATGCAACAATTAGCTAAGCTAAGCATTAGTGTGACATAAATTCAGTTTCAACTGGTGAGACAGAGTTGTAGTCTTACACTCGATTTTAATTACGGTTAATTGGGTTGGCTAAAGGTCATTAATAAAAGCATGAAATCACATTTGAATCTACTAGTAAGCACAAGATAGTAAGCAGAAATAGTAATCTAGTTCATCCGAAGCATTAAAATACACACCGAGCAATATGTACACAAGTAAATTTAAAGATACATAAAGCAATACAAAATAAGACAGAAAGCGTCTACCTTTGGGTAAACCTGTCTCCTATCTGATTAAAAGGTTCTTTCACTGGATTCCCAGTCAATCAGCTCATGTAAACCTTCTGAAATAACCACAGATGTTCCTAATTAATGTCCCCAAAGAAGAGTAACACCAAAAATATAAGTAAATGTAAACGTCAATGTAAAACGTAAACATAAAACGCAAACATAAAACGCAAACCTAAAAGGCAAACCTAAAACGAGCTGCAAAAATAGTATAAATAAAGTGTAATAAATTATTTCTGAAACAAACCTGTTTGAATACAGATCGTTTATGTCAATTAATCAAATTTCAATTCCATCGATTTTGTAAGTACGCAAAAAAGATATCGGTGAGCTATGGCCTTCCACATTTAAAAAGGATAGAATCAAGTCTCTGGAAAGACAGCTAAAAATAAAAGAAAAACGTTACCTTGTGGTAAGAGATTATGTTATACGCACCAGGTAAAGCAAGTACAATCCACAGTAAACAGGGTGTGATTAGTTTAAATAAAAAGCAATTTCAATCCCATATCAGTTTGGATGCTTTAAAAATTAACAAAAATGTAATTATTTTCTTCACTTATGTATTATGCCAATTCAGCAAAAATCACTCCCACTAAGTCGCGGCCAACCGCCCAACTATTTCACCATAGATGTAGAAAACCATTGACGTTAAAAACATAAACGCTCAATGTTGGTTAATGAAAATAGATTAATTGATTAACAGGAATGGAATCTAATTATGAAATACTATTGACACTAAGTGTTCTAATGTGTTTATGACAAAAATAAGTAATCGGTTTCGGACCGTAATAATTCTCTAAGGGATCCACGCCTAATTGGAGTTATGAAGTCTTTCAAATAACAGCTGTGAAACGTTCCAGTTCAATTACCTATACATTACGTGATACTCGAGATGAAGAGATACAAGGACGTTTCTATGGGCCAGAACTTGAAAGTGTTAAACATCTGACATTCACCTAGTTGAACGTGTAATACGACGTTGAAGAAATATGTCCCTCGTTAAATGGTTAGAGTATGATAATTCTCACAATTAATGGATTTCTAACACAACTATTATGTGTATGTCAATATCAGGCATCTACGCTGCCGCACGTATTATTTTATTACAAAATGCAGGAAATCCCATACTAGGTACTAAATCCAATCGGTAACTGACTATCTTAAGAAACCTCCATAACTGTTCTATAGACTCCCATCCTGAATAGTTTTCTGATTCTTCACAATCAGAGATGCGTATAATTTTCTGGTTATTAACAGTTTGATACGATATAGTTTTCGAACCCATTTTGTACGTAGCCATGTCTCTTCAGGTGTGCAGAAATAATTTGTTATTATCTCTTGCTTGTCCATAAGTATGCGTATTCCTGCTTATCAAACACCAGTACATTACTCTTAGATCCACCAAGTTTCATGACTGGTTCAAAATTGAATTGGGATGACATACCGACACTAACATACTTCGATTTACTTTTATTTAAAAAAATACTGCACATTGTTAGTTAAAATATCACGACAAGCACTTCAACTCATAACACCCACAATCTTCGCCTTTTCTACTACTTGACGTAATATGTTCTCCATTACATACGACACTGGTTTCACATGTACTCCATCTACATTTATATCCCACTTTCCACACTGTTTCTATCGTCAAGGTTACCTTTTGACCGCCGCACTGCAGGTTATTTCCTTAATCCTACCGTTTCCAGGCCTTCATTCACGACGTTTCTGCAAGGTTTGCGAGATCTCACCAATCACTTCCAGGGTGTCTCCTTCACCTTTGCAGCCCCCACATTTTCAAGGTTCTCACATCCGCAAGATTGTCACAACCTCAAGGCTCCCGCACTTACAATGTTCTCCCCATCTCACGTTTACCACTTTTACAAGGTTACACAATACCGCCATCAATCACGCTATCCCACAAGATTACCTATACATATGTTTCTACAAGGTCATTTATTTATTTAAAGTAGGGGCAACTTCACATATAGTATCGTGTTATTTCCAACAGTGTCAGTATATCTGATAGCCCAGTACAGAACAATTGGGATGCTAGGGAGTGCTACCAACCATTATCACTTTTTAATCTAAGTGTGTGGCGAGCATGTGAAATAATTTCAAACTGGGTGCAATTTGAAAAAACTGACTACTGCCTTCTACGACATTAGAAGCGTTAAAGAATGCATATAAAGATGTGCAGTGGAATACGGAATGGTTTGACAACCCATATAAACGAATTCGCTACTTCCACCACCATGCCTTCGTGAGTAATTTGGGATATTATTCACACACATTTGCCTTTCATGCTCGTTATCATCTTGCTGGCCATATGCATTTATGCTATGACTGCTATAAAGCATTCCACCCAAATGAATACCGAGTTATTGACCATCATACTCATGTGGATAGATGGGTCGCAATTTACCATGTGTCACACCAAGAAAACTGGTGCTTATCGTGTAGAGCGCACCCTAACAATGCTGCACGAGGTATATGAAGATGATTCGTGCATACCCTGCGGCTAAGTGTATTATTTGGACAAATAGTTTTTTTTACAATGTATGTATTGTATATAATAAACTATTTCCTGTTAGTATCGTACTGTGTTCTACGGTGAGAAGATGTGCGATATGACACCAATTTTTTATTATCCTCAGTATTACAATTGTTTCGATAACCGTTTACTTACGTATCGAACATGGTCTGGAGTTCTCTCACCTCCATCGCTTGAAGCAGCAGGGTTCATTTCCGTATCTTCAGACGATACGGTTGAATGCTTCATGTGTGCAGTTCTAATAAACCAATGGCGGCCATCTGACACTCGGCTACAGGAACGTTTCTGATGGGCACTACACTGCACGTACGCTCAATTACTTGCACTACGTCCACGCAGGTGTAATGATACAGAATTCTACTTGTACTAAATGAAAGTGTTTAAATTACATGAGCAAGCCTTGAAAAAGTAAGATAACTATCTGAGTAGGTAGGCAAATAGCCTTGAGAATATGCTTTACCTTGTAGCTGTGGCAGTCTTGAAAATGTGTGACCTTTGGAAAGTAGTGTACACACATGACCAACTTATTTTCGAACTTTGGACCGGTGGGATCTTGAGACTGTGGTGACCTTGATAATGTGGGACCCTGGTGTGTTCCAAAAGTCTCCAATCTTACCTACTTCTTATATTAAAATTACTTGCGTAGCATCCAACCGCATCTCGTTTTCAATGGATTTGGGAGGTAAAGCCATATCTGGCAGTATTTTTTAAGCAGTTGTACTGTAAGTAATACTTTAACAAAACAAACATGTTTTTCACACAATTAATTAAATTATTAGCTAAAGGAAATATGTCTCCAATTTTTGCAACAACTCTGTGCACCCTATGTGCCAGACAAGTAGTGTGCATCAAATTTGGATAGAATATTTTCAAGTTTTGTCTTGCTCTTAACATATATGAAGCTAAATCAGAAAATATTAAAATGATTGTTTGTGTGGGAACCGCTTCCGATATAAAAAGGTTTGATAAACCTTTTCTTATAAATCTAACAACTGTAAGACAGTGTCAGTCTTTCCGCGTCCTCTTGAATTGATTAAATATGTTTTTTTAGTGTAACCTTTCCATAACGTGAATATTGTTGTAAGTCAACTTCTTCTTCAGACACTGCTCTTTCAGTATCTAAAGTCATTCTAAAGGGCATGGAGATATACATTTCCAAAGAACAAAATCCTATTGATCATTCTCGCTCCCAAACCTGGTTCAATAACGTTTGTGCTGACGAAATGTATTTGAAAAGTAAGTCTTATACTAAATGAAAATCTAATAAAACGCTCGAGAGTCATGCAGACTACGCTGGTGCTAGAAATACCTGAAAAAGTGTTATTACTAAACCTAAAAAGTTGTTTGAACAACGAAACTGCACTACATTAGCTACATTTCCTCTTAAATTATGGTCTTTAAAAGCCATCAGTAAAAACTTCATTCTCCCCAATGACACCTTTTGACGAATCTGTAACCAATATTTTTGTTGGTTTATTTGCATCAAACTCAATGATTCTGGAAATGATGTGCCCTATTTCAACTCTTTTTCATATGATACGAAATCGACTGATTTTCGGTACAAGTTCCTAGAATCGATTATCAGTAGGCTTTATCTCAATAAGGCGACTGATCCAGGCAGTAGCCCAGCTATTGTGTTAAACAAACGTTCCCCGAACTATTACCAGTCCTATCTAATCTCTATTCGATCTCTTTGTCTTCTCAATAATTACCTTCATCTGATAGTTAGCAAATGTTCAACATAGTCCCAAAAACGGGGATAAGATTGCTCCCCCGAACTACCGATCGATTGCCATCACTTCCATTTTGGCTAAAATCGTGAACAAAACCATCAAGCAGCAACTGTTCTTTTTCCTTGAAACTAACAATCTTCTTACTGCCACCAATGTAGTTTTAGGCAGAGTTGTTCATATATAACCCAAGTTTGGAACAATACATTAGAACAATCCGGTGAAACAGTTGTAGTCGATTTAGATATTTCAAAGGCATTTGACCAAGTTTGGCGCAAGTGTTTACTTGCCAAGGTCACCTCGTTTGGTTAAATCTCTCATAAACTGAATTGCTAGTCTCCTTAATAAAAGACGAATACATCTAGTAGCTGATGGATTTTTTAAAAGAAGTTATCATTCACGTGGACGTGTCACAGGAGTCAGTTATAGTACTTACACTTTTTCTGCTGTACATAATCTTATTTCTTCAACGACTAACCCTATTCGTTACTTTTCTGGCTACACCATTATTCATTGTAGTTCATCTCAGTTTACTTATAATCTGCATTCTATCTCAAATGTAGGCATTCAAGCTAAAATGGCATTTCAATCAACAAAAACATTAATCGAATTCTGGAATGGAGAAATGGCTAAATTTAATGCTAAAAAATTCAGTGTTGCCTTCTGCCCGCCAGAAAAGTATGATTGGCTCATATCTTAAGTTTTCAGACTTTATTACTACGTTGGGAATGACTGCATACTCAAATCTTTCATGAGTTGGTCATCTTCTGTCAGATGGGATTTTTGTACAACCGCAGCAGTAGTTTACCTTCCGGTAACTCTTGCTGTATAAAACCTAAATTAAGATCTCATCTAGAATGTAATTGTCACTTCAGGGTTGGTGCGCCCCAATACGTTCTAGATATCGTTGATTGTATTAAAAAAAGATTGATTACCCGTTTTTAACTTCTGACGTTCAGTGTCTCGAGTATAGAAGAATCGTTTTAGCTTTTTCTTTGTATTATCGATATTGCAATGGTTATTTCGCTGTTGAATTACATTCTTTGATGCCATCTCGGGCTACCTTTACTAGAACTACTCGGATCGCTCATTCAAGTCATAAATATGCCGTACAAATCTCCAATTGTCGTACCAAACTGTCGAAATTTTTTTACAAAGATTCTAAACTCTAGTTCCTGTTTTCCTCTCACCTATGATAAGTATTCCTGAGTGCGTTATCACGGTAGACCAAACTTAGTCTGTTAAGATAGACGATTATTAAAAAGAAGTATTTTTTTGCAAATGCGAACTAGACACAGACACAGATTTGCATCCAAAACTTAATGTAAGATTATTATGAATTTCGTTAAGCGCTGTTCCGCGAGGTGTGAAAAAAGATAGATTATAAACATTATTGATGCACATGGGTGCTCAGAAGTATATCATCTGGTAGGATTTCTTTAGAATACAAAACTTGCAAGGTTTAGGTAAGTCGGAGACAACAGTTGAAGAAGCGGCGTGGGTTTAGGTTTTTAAAATTCAGACTCTATTACTATGTTTTAATTGATCACATCTTCTTCTTGTTCCTGTTAAACGTACCTACCTATAACCTACCCAAAGTTCTTTTTTCTATACTGTTATGATATTCCTAGAAATTAGGAAATTTCATAGTGTTGGTTCATACACATTGTTACTAAGAATTAATAAATGAATAATTTATGTTCAATTTGACCAAGTTAAGGCATCAAAAGTAATTAAAATATTATTACTGGTATAGCTTGCTATATTTTTGAAAAGCGATCTGTACTTTACAGAGTGTAAACTATATACATGACTCATGATTATTCATCAAAACTGAATTTCGAAGAGTATCCATTTTCTTTCGCCTAACGTATCTCGGGTTGTCCTATCGTACCCTATGTAAAATCCGATTATCGTATTTTTATCAGGGATTGGAACCCATTACAAATATCGGTTCCGGTTCTTTCTAGTATAATTAAAATTCATGTTCATTGGTTCCAGTTTCGTATAGAAATAAATTTCGATGTCGGTTCAGGGTCTGAGTTTTTTTCGGTTCTGTTTGGGTGCCTAAAATAAAAAAAAAGCTAAATTTTTGTTGATTCATGTTCTCCTCTTTTTTCTCGGCACCCGTGATCCTAAATCTGCAATAAAATAAATAAAACTTGTAGTACATTATAAATTGTAATTTTACAAATTAATGTGTAGGCATCAGGTAAGCACCTTATACTTGGAAATTTCTTTTAAGCAATTACAAATCGTCTATTAATTTTACAATACTACAGTATCGTAAATTTTACGACGCTCTGCTCTATTCGTCCGAATTCGTCAAGATGCGATTATTATTTTTAATGCGTCTCAGTATCTTCCTATAGTCTGTCCAAACCTCCAAATTCAGTACGGGTTCTTATAGAGTAACTCTTTCTTTTACTACCTTTAGTCATCTCTAAATAACGGTATCCTTATTCTTCATAGCGATGTTGTCAAACGTAAAATGTAATCTAATAACACATTGTCAAAAGTAAAATGTAACCTAATAACACATAAATATCAACTCCGTGTGCTGCTAAATTTATTGCTTGCTTCTTCTACGATATTTATCTGAGTAATTTCTATAATTGCATGATTGAGGTTATTTTGTTGAATTTTGTATCATATGGAGATGGAAGCTGAATATGGTCGCGCAAACATAAAACGACCGCGTAGAAAACACTACAGCTGTAAGGATAAATGCCTCATGTAGCCGTTACAGAAGACAGCAAAGCTTTATATTGCACAGAGTGCAGTATCTGTGCTATCAAAAAGGCAGACCAAACCAGAGCAATAGCTAGTCCGATAAGGTGCACAACTAAATGATCGTCTTCATGTTTAAGACCAGAATATACAGTCAATTATTCGACGTAAAGTGCACAATTTTGTCATTGAAAACATTCCACCAACGATGAATAGCACCCTTTCTTCCATTAATGGTAATGATGATCTACCAAATTTTAAACGCAGTACACTATTCATCCTCTTAAAAGGTGTGGGTTTTGGGTTTCAAAAGATGCGACGCAAGGGTATCCTTGTTGAACGTGAGGCGTAAATACTTAAGATGCATCAGAAAGTTTTGAGAAGAAGGTAATTAGTCTTTTTATTCGATCTCTAATTACATGTTTATAAAATAATGTCGTATAAAGTAAATATATCATACACCGATGAATTGTGGGTTAACGTGGGGCACACAGTTAGTAAGACATGGTGTGACACTACTATTAAAAGTGGTCGTCAGGCATTCGCTCAAGGGCTCAATACAGGTTTAAAACCACCAAGTGGTCTTGGACCCTGATTTGCCTTAGTTCATTTTGGTGGCGATAGTGGCTTTATTCCTGGTGCGGAACTTACTTTCCTCTGTAAAAGGAACACAGCCGATGTGCACAATGAAATAGATGCAGACACTTACGAGAAGTAGTTTATCAATCAACTCGTTTCAAATATACCACCAAATTCAGTTATGGTTAATGATAATGCTTCTTATCACAGCAGGAAAGTAGTGAAGATTCCAACAATGGCGTAGCGAAAAGGTTAAATTGTAGATTGGCTTAGTAAGAAACAAATTTCCATTGAGGATAATATGTTGAAGCGAAACCTATTGGCTGCTGTAGCACAAGTGAGACATCTATGTGACAAGAATAATCTTGATGTTATGGCGCAAGAAAGAGGACATAAGCTTGTTGGTTTGCCTCCTTACTAGTCCGAATTAAACCCAACAGAAATTGTGTGGGCACAAGTCAAACATTATATTAAAATGAATATCAAGGCCTTTGAAGCTAAAGACATGGAAGAATTAATAAAACTTGGTTACGGAAAAGTGAGTTTAATATTGGCAACAAAGTAATATAAAGATCGTTAAGGGTAAGATGTGGGTAGCTGATAACCTTCAAGGTTATACTGCAGAGTTTACAATCAACGTTACAGAATCATCATCCGATGACCTTGAAATCAATAAATCAAAATAAAATGTTTTATAGCGTCAGTTTCGTTGTATAATATCCGCACTTCCTATATTATATCAAAATAAAATGTTTTACAGGATCAGTCTCGCTATTTAATAGCCACACTTTCTATATAACATTACAATGAAAATAAATGATGAAGCCATAATCAAACTTTAAAAAAAGTTTTATTTTGTTTATATACTGGAAACTCCTTCCGTAGGTAAAGATAAAGTTACCATTTGCTCGTGCTGTTGCTTATAGAGCTTCTTTCACAATCCCATGTACAGGGCAATCCAACCCATCATATTGCCATGTAATGTACCCCTACATTACATACGCCTACTTCACTTTTCTAAAAAATACAGTTCAAAGATTCGATTTGTACAGATTAAGGGTATATTCATGAGTACATTGCAGATTTATCTAAATTTCTATTACATTTCAAGTTATTTTTATTAATTTTGAGGTTCGAACTTATGTCTCTCGTTCCATAGATATAGTATCACTATAACCGTAATACGGTATTATAGGTGCAGTAATCTATTGGCATAATAAGTTTGGCAATCCTGTACTATTTTTCCATAAGCCCCGTACTGAACTTTGGTTTGGACGCGTTGTAGTTGATATTCTGTTTGATGTACGTGTGAATGGTATTGTCGATTTTTATTGAGTCGCCGAGTTTCACAGAGGTCGTCAGGATTTTTACGAGTGTATAGTATTAAAGTATCTACTTTTATCGATCGACAAAATACACATCTTTTCTGTAAGTATGTTATTTATATCATTTTATGTGTACAAGATATTGTTGTTTATAGAAAATGACATGTAGAAGCAAGTCATTGACCGAAAGGTGAAGTACGAAAGATAATAGACTGTGAAGATGATTAACACATAGGACTTTGTGAGGGTACGGAAAGAGATTGAAAAGTAGCGGACAACATAGAAATTGTAAATGGGTGACCGACTTCGAGCAGGACGAGAGTACTGAGAAGTAGAATCCAGAATTAGCTAATAATCTACAAAGGTTCATCTCCTGATGATTAGACACAATTTCCTGATTTACTACGGCAAGAAAGTAATAAAAGGGTCCCAATAGTCTTAAAATTCAATAGCTTGAAAGGAAACAATGGGCAGTGGTCTACCAAAATTTCACAAATGTAAAAAAAAACGCTGGTAGAAATATAATTCATCTTATTCCAAGACCCAAAAATCACGCTGTAAGACGTTTAGATGCTTCTGAATATTTCTTGAATTCCTTTTCGGGTGAAATTTTGGATACAGTTGTGCGTCACACTAACGCGGAAGTTACCAAATAGTCCAGAAATTAGACGGCACTAGTAAAAGGACAACTGCTAGCTTTACTCGCAATTCTAGTTATTTATGTTGTACAAAAATGTAACCATCTGAATGCAAAACAAACCTTTGATTCTTCAATATCGGGTTTATTTTATAAATCGTGTATGAGCTGCAACAGATTGATTTGCTTTATCAACTGCATCCGGTTCGATGACAAATCAACCAGAAAAGAAAAGATTCCAATGACTTTTAGGTTTCTGATGTACATATATCCAGAATAAGCCCTCAAAATACAGCACAAAATTCTGACGCTTTGCGACTCTTCTTCGAAGTACATTTTAGATAAGGAATTAACGCATATTCCCATGTGAATAACAGAAACACAACAATGGGTACTGCTTCACCTCGGTCTCATTAGCAGTTGAACCTCCTAACTAATTAATATAAATTGACATTCATTCGAACCATGAAAAAAAAATAAAAAACATACCTTCGGAAATGCTAGACGTAAAGAAACGATAAGTTCATACGTCTACGTTTTTGCTTCGATAAAAAGAAAACACTGGTTTCATATGTGCCAATAAAAATAAAATTGTGTTAGTATTGTCAAACATGCATGAGGGCGCTGAAATATCAGAGAATAACAAAAAACGGGCAATAATTTTAAACTACAATGAAAAGAAATCAGGAGGAGACACGTTTGACCAAATGTGTTCCAATATGTCCTGTTATACAAAAACACGACGTAGGCCGCTACGCATCTTTTATGGAATTGTCCTGTATTAATTAGTATGTCCTGTACTGCTACAATAAAATAATAAAAAAACTTCTTCCACTATATCAGTTTATGATTGACCATAGTCACCAACTTGCCAGATCTTGGACGGAGCGCCCGTTAGGAGTCAAAAATTTGCGACGTGACTTTCGACAAACTATAGGAAAAATTCTTAAAATTGACGATACCATATGTAGAAGACAAGCGTGCTATACGTTTTTATTCTCCTAGCCGATTAAGTCCACAGTGCAATCATCTCACTTGCAGCGAATACCGCGGAAAATGTTGAACCGAATCTTTAATAGACTAAATAGTTATTCTTCTGTAAATATTAATATATTTCCTAAAAGGATCATAGAATAGATGTTAATTTTTGTGTTAATAAAAATTAAGAGAAACGTCCATTTTCCACAAATAGTCGTAACAGTACCAACGAATATTAAGCGTATGGTATTACTGTAGGGTTAAGCAACTACGGAACCATAGTAAACAGGAATTAACCCTTGTCCGGGCAAGTGGGGTCTAGCAGGCCCAGGTGCACCTATTACTAATTATTGTTCTGTTAAAGTAAAATTCAAAAAAGTATTTTTTGTATGAGAAATATTACACGTTTACGATAACACTTACATAAACGGGCATTGGGTACTTTCCAGGCCCTCATTTAATTTACTCGCATTTCTTAGAATAACTACAATTGTTAGTACATTCTTTGTTACTAAAGTGCCCCTGGAGACATTATTTAGTGTGTAGTTTAGATAATTATAGCAAAAATTAAAATTCAATAATTAGTAATTTATTACACAGTTCGAAATGCCTTTAGAAAGTAATTATTATTATCTCGATTTCCTTAGAAGAACGTTATTACGTAATCAGCTAAAGTATTTAACCGTAAAGGAATGTCATTATCATTACTTGTGGTTATTATAAAAGAAGGACTGTTGTATATTTGTAATTAGATATATTTTGGCGAAACCGTGTGTAACAGTGCGAGAATTTCGAAAAGATACCTATCTGTAAATGAGATTCGTGAAATCTGTGAAACTCTTTACGAAGATAATGATGTCGCCAGTAACTAGGATACCCGGATGACGAAGATCATTGTTCAACTGCTAGTGAAGCAAATGATATTCAAGAAGTATTTGGAGAAGACGAAAATTCTGGGGAACCAGGCCCAGTCGATTCAAATGCATTAATATTAGTTGGGAGATATTGTTCAGAGTGGAGCAACAAACCGTACGCAACTGGCCGGGCTCGATCTTATAACATTACAAAATCGAAATTGCATAGTCATTTTACCACCAGGAAAAATCATTGAAGATTCTATCGATGCCTTTCATTTGCTATTTGCTTATAGAAGTTGACATAGTAAACAAAATAGTGTCATATACCAACACCGAAACTGCAAGAGTTTTGGCGAATGCGACATGGAAACCTTGTGATGATGTAGAGGTGAAAGCATGTTTTGGTTTGTTGCTAACTATAGGTCATCTTGGTGCGAGTGGCACTAATTATGATACTTTGTGGAATCCACTGTATGGACCTCCAATCTTTAGAGCAACCATGGGATCGAAACGGTTATAATTTTTATTGCGCTTTATACGGTTTGATGACAAAGAAACGCAACCGCTAAGAAGATAAAAGGACAAACTGGCAGCCATATGTGAAGTATGGGATCAAGTCAATAGAAATTTGGTAAAACACTACCTTCCTGGGGAAAAAATCACTGTGGTCGAACAAATTATGCCCTCCCGGGGAAGATGTCCGTTCAAACAGTATATGCCGTCCAAGCCGGACAAGTACGGAATTAAAATTTGGTAGATTTGTGTTTCCGATACCTATTATCCCCTCAATGGACTTCCTTACACTGGCAAAGTAGGAAACGAAATTGCAAAAGGACTGGCGAGTGATGTAGTATAGTAACTGGTTCAACCATATTACCGGACACATCGAAATGTGACATTTGACAACTATTTTACGGACTTGGTTTTGGCGAAAACCCTGCCCACCAATGGTCTTACATGTGTTGGAACAGTCAGGAAACAAGAGATTTATTCCTAGCGAATTCCTACCTAATGGTTAGCGCGAGGAAAAATCGTCGATTTTTGGATTTAAAGAAAAAGAAACTTTAGTGTCTTATGTGCCAAAAAGCGCAAAAATGTAATTGTTTTATCGACGATGCATAATACAAACTCTTGTGAAAGTGATGGTGATAAGAAACCGGAAATAATCTTACACTAGAATAAAATAAAATATGGTGTGGGCACCCTAGATCAAATGGTGCATCGGTACATGTACAAGAGATAAACTAACCGTTAGCCATTTGCGTTTTTTATGAACCTTTTAGACGTAAGTGGTGTAGCAGCTTACGTAGTTGGGAGTAATTTATATCCAAACTGGAATAGAAATAAACACGAAAAGCGAAGGTTATTCCTTGTATCCTTGTGTGAAGCTTTGGTTGTGCCACATATGCAAAGAAGAAAAACGTTGCAGCGAGGCACTCAAGCATGTGTAAATGCATTATTAGAACAAGGAGGACCAGCTTATAAAAAGTCAAGAGTAGATATTGGTGTTGATAGGAGATGTTACATGTGCCCCACAGAAAAATCCAGAAAACAAAAACAGTTTTGTCAATCGTGCAAATAAAATGCTTGTAGTGAACATTCTACTTCAACTATTGTGTGTAATAAATGTAATAAATAATTTTCTTCGTTTTATGACAAATAATGAAGTTCTAAGCAGTTTTAATTTATAAAATTTATATATCATATTTTTAGACCTTACAATAATAAAAAGTTTTTTTGAATGTTCATTGAGGAATAATAAATACTTTCATCCTATAAAATGTATTTTTAATTGAAAAGCATAAAAAGTTAAATAAGAAACATTTTAAGTATAGAGGGCCTGGTAGACTATTAAAATACATAATCACCCTAATAATTTTAATGGAAAAGAAAAAAATCTCCGTTTAAATAGGTTTTGGCATCTTATAATTAAAAAAAAGTATAACGATACGTCCGAATTTTTATTTTAATTTTAACTTTTGGTATGTCTAGGTTTTTTGCAGTGTGTTTCCTAGACCTTGAAGCAAATGCTTTAACAATTATATGTTAAATTACCACAGTACTATAATTTAACATAAGTAGTTGAAATTAAGATTAAAATTAAAAATTACAAAAAACGTTCTGCATTATGCTTTTCATTGTTAATAACACTTGCACTTATTGATAAAGATATCTGTTTGTTAGATTTATCTGGATTATTTTATTTGATGTGTTGTTTAAATTTGTGAATGCTTCTATCATTTTCAAATTGAAATTTTTCACAACTTTACACTTACGTCATAACTTGATTAAATTTTGTTAAATGTGTTTTTTGGCTGACATTTTTCATTGTTAACTTTCGCCGTAGAGATTGTTC
The DNA here is from genome assembly GCA_036346205.1 of Vesta saturnalis. Taxonomy (NCBI): domain Eukaryota; kingdom Metazoa; phylum Arthropoda; class Insecta; order Coleoptera; family Lampyridae; genus Vesta; species Vesta saturnalis. The sequence goes on from JARFJB010002055.1 coordinate 267,281, forward strand.
TGATTTGTCATCTTTAAGGCAGTTTAACAATATTGAATTTAATGAACTATTTATTCTTTACTAAAATTTAATTTTTATAGTTGGTTTTATACGTTTCTCACAGTTATATTAATAGCAGGCTGACGTTTATGTTTTAATTTTTCAACTTTGACAAAATTGTATACAACATCTTTAACAATTTTTAAGAGATATTACTACTGACAAAGATAACTGTAAGTGTTATCAAAACGTTTAGATTGTATAATTTAAAATACACCATTAAAAAAACCCAAAAAAGGTAAGTATTTTATTATACCTGATTAAACTCAGGAAATTTGCAGTTTTTCCTTTCCTTTAAAAATGTAGTTTGCTCTAACCATCAGTTAGTCCTCCAGCATGGATTAATTAAGGGTTGATGGCCTAGTTGACTTCATGTCAATACTGTAAAATATTCGTTTTCTTCTTTATTCTTTCCTGTTCCAAATTCTGAAGTGAAATATCTATTCTTCTGGAACTTTGACTACGAGAAGTAGAAGGATGATGGCAATCTTCACTTTGGAAAAGTTCTTCTAGGTAAAATTCATCTGATGAATCTAATCTAGAACCGAAAGTACTTGTAGGAGAAGACAAATCTTTAGATGGAGGTGTATCGGTATTCTATAAATTCTCATTGAGATGAATAATATTATTCCATGAAGCGCTTAAACCTGTACTGGATTGAGCTTCATACCAACCAGGTGGAATAAAAATTTGTTAATGTCAATTGCGCACTTTTCTAAGGAATTTAAATTCCATTGCTTAAATTTTGGATCATTATTTGAAATTTGAGCAATAAAATTTTTCAATTCCTGCAATCGAATCAACACGTCTACAGTTGAATTCTAACGATTCTAGGATGTTTTTTTTTAATTCCTCTGTTTTATTAAATAAAGTTGTTTGACTTTTTTTTTACTAGTTGCCGTGACTTACAGATTAATTTAACAACTCGCTGACCCTGTTTTAAAGCATCGATTATTGGTAGTTAGGGCAAATCTCAACCCTAAAACCAGTGATAAGTATTACTTAAATAACACTTATTAGAAACAGCTACCACAGGGTCAGCAGGTAGTGAATAGTTTTCAAAACATAATTCGCCATTCTCCAATTGCTGCAAGTAACGAGTACCATTAGTATCATCGTCGCTCTCACTATATTCTTCTTCCTCTATGTGATCGGAACTTGGCCGTCCCAGCCCCATATTAGTATCACAATCTTTCTTTGGCGATATAACGTCCAATTAAGTTAAGCTACCTGGTATACCTTCGACAAAACATGATTATACCTAGAGTGATTCTACATTATTTTACAATATTCGCATTTCAATAGCAACCATTTTCATTTGGTCCATACAAATTATACGAAACGTCATATTTTTACTGTACCAATATGTACTCAACCTAATAAATTGGTAGTAAGGCTATGTTCATCCTGACTCATAAAGTGACGTCACAATAATCAGCGACGTGAGTGAGCACTTAAGCCCCAGCCGCACCGGAAGTTTGCGGTTGGAGGACCAATGGCAGAATAGGGCGTGGCTCCTCCTACCGGAAGGAGCAATGACGTCAAGCCAATGGGATGCGAATATGGGCTGCGCCCCTTGTTGAGTTTAGGAAGGGGGTGGTCCATTCGCTAGCCAATGAGAAACGTGGCGGCCATGTTGGAATTCTTCAGCAGCTTCTGGCTCTCGGCGGCTTCTTTGGACGTCTTCTGCGGCTTCCAGTAAGTTAGGGGTGGCGATCTTCAGCCGCTTCTAGTGTGTTGGTTTCCGGCGCCGCGTTGTTAAGATGTCGCAATCGGAGGGACCTTGAAGACATCTTGTTTGTTGCTGTTGAACATGACCTTCCGGTTGCAGGATAAAGCCTGAAAAAAATTTTTCACCAGGATTCGAACTCGAGTAAGTTAAGTTATGAATACATGCATATCCATATAACCAACTGAGCTATCACGGCTTTAAATATGAAACGTAAAAATACAGATTTTATTACTGTTTTTAAAGTAATAAAATAGCCGAACACAATATTACTGTTCAATTAGAAAAAAGACTTTGATGTTATAAATTTGTAAATAGATCATAAATATAAAAGTTATGTTACAAGTTTGCAATATGATTAAAAATGCGAATTTATGCATTCCAATGTTAAAAGATTAAAATACTAGTTACAGTTTAAAATAGTAGAAAATAATATTGTTGGTAAATATCTAATTACTGCATTTGATAACAATAAATATATAATTAAAATTTTTTACATAATTATAATTTTCAAATAAACATTAAATATACATTTAAAAATTTCAATATAAGGTTTATCTAGAAATAACATCCTGAGCGATTTACATAAATATTTAAGCTGACGTCACAATAACTGAGGAGCAGCTTTTCAATTCTGGTTGACTTTTGAAGGAGAACGTATTCGAGAAGTTGAGGTGAAAAGAACATCCCGCGCGCATTCTAAAACTAATTGTTAATAAATGTGGGATTTGTGTTAAACACTAAATATCTAAACTGCCGCCACAATGAATAATAACTAGCTTTTCAATTTGGTTGACGTTAGAAAAAGAACATATTCGAGAAGTTGAAATGGAAGCAACATCCCGCGCACATTCTAAATATAATCGTTTGATAAAATTGAGTAAATACGTAATTATTGCATTTAGTAGTAATACAAAATAACGCTGATAAATATGTAATACGAATAAGTAATAAATTATAAAATTTTTACAACTTAGCCTGCTATATAGAAACCATAGATATATCCTCCTCAAAGTATTAATAAAGCTAATAATTATGTATTTTGTGTAATCAAATCCTGAAGAATTTATTTATTCCAATGTTAAAAGATATTACAATGAGGTTATCGGCTGTATAAAGCATAGTCGCATCCACTTTAAAAGATTTCAAATCAGCGCTATTTGAAATTCATATGTAAACTATATCATTTCCATTAAGGAAGATAATGATTTAAATTGAATAATTGCGCAGTATTTCTACATTTGGGTGACTATTTTATTATAAAACAATGAAACCGGAAACGATAAAAATTCGATATAAATACTAGATGCAATTAGCACATAACTTCAGTTATTCTTATTACACCCTTCAATATGGATCTTCTACAACACCTAAACTTAGTAGGCGAAGGTGATTTCAATCCTGTATTAAAAGTTTCCGTTATGGTTATTAATTATAAATATCCGCTAAAAATATTAAAATTATAAACACCAAATATGGTAGAAATGTAGCGGTAGAAACAGAAGAACATACTATATTTCTCCCAGAAAAGGTTAACGAAAGAGCTAACGGATGAGAAAGTGCATCATTTTCAGCGTGCATTGAACAAATTGCGCTGGTTTATAGAGGCGACGTAGATATTGATAAAACTAAAATGATGGCTAAACTATCCCTCAATAATTATGCAGATAAGTCATTATTATTGTTTTGCATTGTAAAATTAATGAATTATATTTATAGGATAACCTACTTAATCATCATTGTCATCATGCTCGCTCTTTTTAAAATTATATTAATGTACATAATGTAAATAAACATTATAATAAAATATATTTGTAATGTATGAAGCTGTTTATTCTTACAGCGAGTTAATATGAAAGGTAAACTAAAAAATTTTCGCCATCATAATTTATTTATTGTTATTCCATTGAAAACTATTAAACATTAAAGGAGGTGGTCCATCTATATGATTAACATCGACTGATTTATTCCAATGCTTCATACATCCTATTTTAGCACATAATCGTCTATCCTCCTAATAATAATGAATATTGATACAATGCAGCACTATTATACGAGCAGGCAATCAACCTATTCTTTTCAGCTGTGGAGTTGATAAATCAGAAGCTGAATTATCTGAACCGTTTTTGTAATTATTCGATTTATGAAGATTTTGTAAATGAAGTAGCAACGAATCTATATAATTAAGGTCTGAGCGATGAAAAAAATATATTATCTAGAGGCAAATTTTTCTGTCAAAACCTTGCATTAGTAGGTCATAGTTATAATGTAAAAGAGTATTCATTTTTATTTGTAATTGTACACATCTTCCAGCAAAAATTTATAAAAGATGTAGCTTTAAGCATTAATAGACCACACTTGTAAAATATTTGTAAAAATAAACGTATATTATGTAAATCAGTATTTTAATAGACTCCACCTAGTGGTACATTTTTAAAAGCAGGTTAGAAGTTGTGCACGGATCCATCTAGCGGTATATTAAGTAGACTTAGGATCCTGCAATTGTAGCAGGAAAACTCGAAATTTGAAGTAGGTTCTATACTCCAGACGCCTACCTTACGATTCCAGACGCCTAGCTTCCGGTATGTAGGTTTTCCTATAAAAACAGGTGTGAATAATAAAACGCATATTACGTAAAACAGTACTTTATTAATGTAATTGAATATACAACCTACTTTATTCAGCTTCGTATGATAATTACATTTTACCTACAATGCTAGTAAATGGTTCATACTCAATCAATAAATACATAGTGCAAAATAATACAATATGCCGAAGTATCGGCGTCGAAGGCCGAAGATGCTTCAACATCCAATTTCAAATCAATAACTACATTATGATTGCTCTCGTTTTCACGAGTATAGTTAATTATAAATATCGGTTGACACTTAAATTGTTTGTAACTAAGCAGAGAACCTTGTGGCGAATTATAATATTGATTTCGGAAGTTTAAATATTCTTCGTAAGCATCCACGTATTTGTTCTCAGCGAAAATGAGATTTTACTGCTCACAGGGATATCTTCCATTATTAATATTTGCTTTTATATTCGAGGTGTTTAAGTGATCGAATTTTGCGATACTCTCTTCCCTATTATTTCGCTTCTTAGTATAAATCAACCAGTAGCCATTGAGAACGTTGAAATGTAGTACTGCTCATCACCGCCCAAACTATTGACGTTGATACAGGTAAGGTCGAGTATATGTAAAAATCTCGAGCGTTAAACGCAACTTGTATCGGTGAATTTTTATTAATCTTCTGGTAGACAACTTCAGAGTATCATTCGGATTACATAGGAACTTTCCACGTAACCATCGTCAAGTTGATTTTAACATACGTTTTACAGCTGTAGCAGTCGACATCGGTCTTGGATCGAACCAATACCAGCTTTTGACGTATGTTGACTAGAGATAACCTTCTGCAAATACCAACACCTGCTTGAGCGGTATGGAAGCACAGAAGGCGGTCTTGGTGCTGTTTAACAGTTGAAGAGGATTGTTTTGCCGACTCAATCCTGCATGCGATAAACAAGTACTTTGATCTGCAGAGTAAGAACAATTTCTTTTAATGATGCTGTTAATAACAGATAGACGTACGGTTTCAATCACCTTGTCGCCAACATGAATCAAATCTCATCGAAGAGGGAGAAAGGTGCATCATTCGTGAGATTATACGCTTTGTTTGCTTCATTAGGGGTTAAAGTACCTTCTATATATATATATATATATATATATATATATATATATATATATATATATATCATATATATATATATATATATATATAATACGTAAGTAGCTGTAATGAGATCGGCTTTTTGCACAACCAGACTAATCTCATCGGAGTTGCTTGCGTTTGTTGTGTACGGATGGTAAGTTCGACGATCGCATTCCTTGATCATTTCTTCGTACCTCACCCCTGTGAATAAACTTTTCAGCGTTTCTTCCATATCGTCTTAATACTTTATAGTTGAAATATTGTAGACACTGAACGTCATCTTCGGTTAACGATGTGCTCTCGTCTGCAGATAGAGACCTACTACCGAAGATCATAAGGAACATACTTCTTCAGTTCCAATCTAATAGTTGCTTTCTCGTTACCAAGGTCCACCAATTGACCCCCTCTTGATCAACCAATTTCAAGGTTATGTTATCTAGACGTCGTGTAATTACAAGTTAATAAATAACTATAGCCGGCACCTTGATTAATTTATAACCTGGTTAAACGTGTACGTCAAAAGACTGCCCACTGTTACTGTATGCGCCTCCGGTTAAATTACACTCTACATGTATATTTGTAGCGTGAGTTATTTGAACATCACAATCAGATTCGTGGGTGTGGCCTGCTCTGTAAACGTTCGGAGAGAGTCCTTTCTAAAGTCTACGTTATGGATAGATTTAACTTCACATTTTACCATATTATTGTTTGATCTCAAAGCTCCTTGGGACAGCTCTACATAACTGTAAGAATGGCCGACCTACTTCTTACTGTTAGGCAACATACATATCTCAATACTCTCTAAGGGATAAAACTAAACTTGTTGAAAACGTCTCTAGTTCCACGTGTATTTGCATTTACGTTGTATTGTTTACATCACTGTAAGTTGAGGTAGCACATCTTTACCTGATCTGGAAAAATAGCAACTACTCGCCAGTTTTCGTAATATAGCAAAACTTGATGTTACCCTCATGAATATCTTGTATAGAATTGGAGCCGTAAAATTCTAGCAATCCTAATTCATACTGGTAATTGGGATCAAGTTCGATTTGCGGAAAATACGTTACAGTAAGCACGTATCCCTCACCAGTCAACGTGAACGTTTGAGACATGACTACAAATACACAAATAATATTTCAAGCTGTTTATTATATAAAAAATCTAGACATAAATGTCCACATATGAATGTATTATAATTTTGTTGCTTGTGATAATTATATCTAATTATAGAATCTCTTAAATACCCAATTATTTCAAGAGCTGGCGCTAAATATCCGAATCTATCGTAGTAGATGACGTCCTGACCTCGTTTCTTGAAAGCAACCCAATAAGTATCTCTTCCTCTAAAATCGTCAAGGTTTACGATAGCACAATCATTAAGATGCGGTTTATGAGGTAAATCATCGCGCATAAACACTTCTCTAAGGAATGGCACATATTTAGCATACTTATTTAGATCGGAATCAGTTAATGCTCTCCGAGGCAAGTTTATTAGTTTTTTGGATATGGTTTCAAGTATAAATAAAGCACATCCCTTCTTATTAGGATGCAAATAAAGTCCGTTGTCGCTCCTTAGAGCTACCGCCTCCATTGTTTGGTTATGACGTTGAGCCTTCTCTAATTGCTTCTTCGCCGCCGAAGCGTCGTTGACAGCTTTAGTTATACCGCTCGCATCATCGGCGAAAGCACCAGCAGCTGAGATATCGGTGAATAGAGGTATTAGGAATGTGAGAAGGTCGCCAACTTTAGGTAAAGGAAGGATTCTAGGTATTGCCCCTTCTTTTTTCCGCCGGCAATCTTAACATCCTTCTTAGCGACCGATAGACTCCCATCAATAAGTTTCTTCGGTAAGTAAGATTGGAGACTTCTAGAACACACCACATTTCCAAGGTCCCACATTCCCAAGGTTGCCACAAAACCAAGGTCCCCACCATACCAAGGTCAAAAAAGCGTAATGTGTGACCTAATTACATATCATTACCACAAACACAAGGTCAACAGCTCTCACATTGTTTTTGCAATTGTTATCCACGTAACCTACTTTACCACTATCGCAAAAGACCACCCAAATGCTACTCTTACCCAAGGCCACCTCACTTGTATGTTTTTTGTCCACTTGTATGTTTTTTGCTCACGCATAATTATTAAAGAAAAAAACTATATGTTAATACATTTAATTCATGTAGAAATAAAGACATGTAGAAACATTACTCAGATATATGATTTTCTTTAGGAATAAAACATTTTGATGTAGTACACGTGCAAAAGGTCCTCTCGACTTCCGTTTCATTACATCTGCGTGGACGTGCAGTGTGGTGTGATGTTCCTCTGTACTACATGTGCATCAGCTTATCATGGTGAGCAGAAGGAAGATATGTTTGAACATATACAAAATGTAATGCATATCTGTTTGTCTAGCAATCTGTCCATCAGTCAGTCTGTCCGTCAGTCAGTCGGTTTGTCTAGCAGTCTGTCAATCTGTTGGTCTGTATAGTCAACGCGCTCAGTCAGTTAGTGGTCAGTAGTGGTCTGCAGCCGCACTATTGAGGATGTCGGTTTTTTTCTGAAAATAAAAACATAAGTAGCTGGAGAAATGTGGCAGTAGGTATACTTACTATGTCTGTCTCGATCACTAGGAAAGACCATGTGTCGAAGAGCTACATTACGAACTCGGATGAGTTGGTAGCGTCCTGCAATCTCTTCGACAGTTTCCAGTATCATTTCCAGATGTATAATGGCGTGATCGTACCCACTGAGTACAACGAGGCTTATAACATTATTCCAGTCAAGGTATAATGTTAGAAGCCTAGTGTGGGCTCGGTCTAGCTGCTCCTCCAGAGAGCTCTCCGTAATCACGACATCATAATTCCGGACAAATGGTACTATGGTGGTCAGCTAGAAAAACCAGATGCATTAGTATAGCATTAGTATAAAGGGGAATACATACAGTGAATGTTAGGCGTTCCCAGGTGATAATGCGATGCGCGTAAAAGAGCCAGTACCACGCAGCAATTATCAAAAAAGCTGTATTGCTTTGCGCAGCACTGTCTCCTGACGCCATCGAATACATGATATTGGATACCGGGGGAAGCAGAGTGCGGCCAATAGTCATGGGAATGTGGGTAACCCAAAACCAGGTGTCGTCAATACTTTCGTCTTCGTCGTCGTGCATGTCAGAGTCATCCCCGTTGTCCTGGACTTCCTGGGCTGCGTCATCCAGTTCCTGTGCACGGTTTCGTTGTACAATAGCCTCGAGGTCTTGAGCGCTTTGTTCGAGGCTTTGCATGTTATTTGTTAGAGAGTTCATGAAGTCGTCTTCGTCACTGCTCGCTTCATTGACGACTTCATTGATGAACTCTCTACGTCTAAGTCTTCGTTGTTGTCGTAGGGCGTCATTGTCATAGTCGTCTGAATCGTAGCTGTAGGCAGGGTCCATTCTTACGTCGGAGTCATAGTCACCAATGTTGAGATAGTCATTCCCAGCACATGAGGAACAAACCACCTCAACACTGGAAGACACTGTGCTGCATACATCACTATCGTAGGCAGCATCGTCGGCGTCACTAATAGTGATGACGTCAGCGTTAGGTATGTCAAATGTATTTGTCTCCGCAGCACGGTCGAGCTCCTGTGGAGAATCCAGGACTACGGTCGTCTGTTCATATATTGTATCGTCACTGGTTGAGCTACCCACGTCCATTGGAGTGGAATAGGGTTGAGGGATGTATACCACTTCAGGGGAAGAGAGCTGAAGTGTTGGAGTGTAGGGATGGATGGGTAGAGGTGTGGAGGAAGCCAACGGGCTAAAGGTGGAGGGATAGTCAGGGCTGGATGGGAATAGTGAGAAGGAGGAAACGTGAGGTGTTGGAGGGATCTCGGGGATAGGACTTGCCGAAGAAAAAAATGCCTCAGGCGATATAGATTGGTCCACCTGAAAAAAATAAAAAAAAGTTAGAAATACATCAATAGTGTAAGAAAAAAAAAAAAAGCAAAAACGTATAAAATTATGGTCTTAGCTGATACATTTCTTCGGCGCCAGATGAAGCAGATGATGGGGAAGTTGGTGTAGCATTCATCTTGATTTTTTTCGTCTGTATTACTTTAGAAGCAGTTGTACGAATGATTTCTACTGTTTTCCTTTCGCTAAATATAGGTGTTTTCCCCACAAAAAACAACGTTTTTCATGCATTTTTACGGTTAGCGAGTGAAACGGTAGAAATTACCGTACTCCCTGTTAATAGTGAAAAATATATAACGTTTGGTAAGCACATATATGTTGATGAATATATAAATAGTCGGGGTCTTCGGGAAAAGAAGTATATTAACTTACGATTCGTTGATAGTTGTAGATTCATGGCTGCATCCTTAGATACTCTATCTCAGAATTTAGCAGACGTGCAATGCATCGAAGTAAGGAACTATTTTAATAATGATAATGATTTTAACTTAATGCGAAAGAAAGGTAATTTCCCCTATGCGTACGTAGATTTTAGTAAATTGAATGATGTCACGATACCATCTTATGATAAATTCTACGATAAAATGCGTGATGAAAATATTTCCGATGACGAATACTGTCGCGTCCTACTGGTATGGGATCACTTTAAGTGTAATACATTAGGTGATTATGCTGATATTTATTTAAAATCAGATGTGTTGTTATTGGCTAACGTGTTTGAAAACTTTAGGAGATTATGTATGGGTGTGTATGGGTTAGAACCTGCACAGTATGTCACTTTACCTGGATTGGCGTGGGATGCCCTGTTGAAATGTACGAAAGTAGAGCTAGAATTACTCACGGATATGGATATGTATCATTTTATTAAGAAAGGTATTCGTGGTGGAGTGAGTACATGTATTAAGCGGAGCAGCATTGCTAACAACGAGTTTGTTCCAAATTATGACCCTAATCAACCCAAAGTATTTTTACAGTATTTGGACGCCACGAACTTGTACGGGTGGAGTATGCGGCAATACCTACCAAGACGGGTTTATATGGTTAACTCAAGATGAAATACAGAACTTTGATGTAATGAAGATTAATGATGAGGATGATGTTGGATTTATACTTGAGGTTGATATAAAATATCCACACCACCTGCATGACGAACATAATGACTATCCTTTTTGCCCTGAAATGATCTGCGCACCACATTCTCAGGAGGAGAAGTTAATTCCTAATTTGTGTGATAAGACAAACTACGTTATACATTACCGATATTTGAAACAATGTATAGAACACGGTTTACTTGTAACTCATATTCATAGGGTTTTACGCTTTCGCCAAAGTCCTTGGTTAATACCATACGTAGACCTTAATACTTCTCTTCGAAATCATGCAAAGAATAAGTTTGAAAAGGATTTCTTTAAATACATGAACAATGGCGTCTTTGGTAAAACAATGGAGAATGTGGACAAAAGAAGAGTTATCAAACTATTAACGCATTGGGAAAATAATGGTCATCGGTTAGGGCTAGCACGGTACGTTGCAAAACCTCAATTTAAAAATTTAATTCAATTTACTGACAAGTTATTTGCGGTGGAATTGTCGAAACAGGTAGTTACGTATGACAAACCCGTATATGTCGGATTTAGTATTTTAGATCTTTCCAAAATTATAATGTATCGCTTTTTCTATGACGTTTTACGCATGAATTATGGTACTAACGTATCATTCTTGTATACGGATACCGACTCGCTAATTGTTGAGATAACGACTCCTGATGTGTACGCACATATTAGGAATAATTTAGATAAATATGACACATCCAACTATCAAAACGAGTTGCATGGTATTCCTGCTAACACTTCCGTCGTCGGACGAATGAAAGATGAGTATGCAGGGAAAGCGATCCAATCTTTTTATGGTGCAGGATCCAAATCATACTGTTTGAAGCTTGCTGACAATGAAGTGGTTACGAAAGCTAAAGGTGTTAAGAAAGTTATCATTCAAAAAGTGTTGACGGAGATAGATTATAAATCTGTTGCAAATGCGTCCGATAAAACAGTAATGTGTAAAATGTTCGTGTTTAGATCAACTCTACATGATATATATATACAGAAATGTTAAACAAAATTGCCTTTAGGTCCCAGGATGACAAGCGGTATCAAGTACGTGATACATGTACAACGTTAGCGTGGGGGCATTGTAGAATTCCGGAATTGGAGAATGTGGATCCATTGAGTCAGCTACTAGAGGTTGCTAAGCAAATGCAGTTGTATGAGTTACAGGGTGAAAAAAATAGTTTGGATACTGACACTTGCTAGGTTTAGATATATATAGTTTCTCCATACTGAAACTACTATTAATACTATGAGTACTTCATGAAGTACCTTTTTTTGTAGATTTTGTTAATAGTATGTACTAATTCATTATTGAGAGATTATATATGATGTACAAACATTCTGTGATATATAGAGAAATAAATAGTGAATATTTAATAGTTTTTTTATTAAAAAAAATGTATAAGTTTTATTGCATTACATACGTATCATACAGATAATACACATTAGACAAAGCGCAGTAACAGGATGATTGACTATGGTAGTAACAAACTGGTTCCAAAGCAGGAAGAGCGGGATGTTCATCAATTTCTATAACGGACTGAGACACAAATTTGCGGATGTAATCTGCTTTCTCTCTACCCTTGACTTAGATTGAATCTGTTGGTTGAATTAATCGTTCGATAATTCTTCGAAAGTGATGTGGTGGAGTATATCCTTCTTCCCATTTTATACAGTATTGGTTATGCATTAACCAAGTAGCTAAACGGCGACTCTCTGCATCCAATGTGTGCCACGGGTACGGTGATTTAAAGACGTAGTGAGCTACTTTTGTTCCATTATAAAGTGCGAGTTCTTTCGGTATAAAAATTTTTGAAATTTTAAACCCTTGTACATCCACCATAATCAGCATTGCATTACAATTGTCGTACTGCTTTGGTTAACGCGTTGTATGTAACTAAACGATCGTGGAGTATAACACAGTATGCTGTCGTATTGGCAGCTATGTTTACCGCTGTTTCAAACTCTACACGAAGAACTACTGCTTTCGAGTGCAATACTTCTTTTTGATTTGAGCAGTCGACCACCATCAGTGGTGCAGCCGTCGTAAATTGAATAGGTGTGAGTAATGGTTGTCCATCTCTTTGATAATATGACATTTGGAATTTAGCAAACATTTCATACAGCGTGGCAAAGCAATTGTTATCATAATTAACATTTAAATTATCATACGGGTAACGGTCGGTGTTGAGGAATACCCGAATATTCTTTAGTGCACATTTATCGAATTTACTCGCATCGTGCATAACATTATTTTCTCGTCCAGTTTGAAACCCTATAATAATGTATCTCGGTGTTTCAATACTAGTCGATGTTTTGATTGCCCATGTATGCTTATCTGTTGTTGGTATAGTGGGATATATGTGGGTTTCCCAACTTCTAAATGCTAGTGGAGTATTCACATTTTTATCAATGTATTTCGTTAACGCTAATTCCTCCGCTAATGCTGGAACGATGTGTGGAACTTTCCAATAAACCTTATCTATGTTAACTTTTAATGCTTCGTCCACAGTTGAAATTACTGCATCGGTATCAATATTACTACGAATTAATACAAGTTCTTGTCTAATGTTCAAAATCACTTTATTATAATCTTCAGCAAAGCCAAGCAGCATTCGCGAAGGTATACAGACATTAAAATACCCTTGCTCATTTGTTAGTGTGCTGTTTGATGTAGGAAACCAACCGGCATTTTGATGGCGGGCAAGATCATTGGCTGTCAATGATACTAATCCTTTCATTGTCGACGTTAACCCCACCTTAGTTACGGAATCTACCACTATTCCATTCATCTCATATCTAATTTCACTGAACAAAAATGCGATACAATTATTAACGAACCTTGCGGTATTGGAGACAGTGCCATCCTGTCGCAATAATCTTCCCTCTACATAAACATAACTTTCTGATGGTAGAGTGCATATGTCTTCCTGAATGGGTATCCTGATTTCATCATTGTTTCCAAATCTCGTAGTGTATAGTTGATGGGTGTGCAGTTCGGAATTAATGATAGCATTATCAACAACAACTTTTTCATTAACGTTTAATACACTCATTGTAGTACTGTAAACCCGAGACTCTCCAAGAATGCTTTGTTCTGCGCTGTCAACGCTTCGGTCGCTGAACGCTTACTGACTGTACCCTTTCCACACTTCACTCTTTTATAGTTTGTTTTGCACTGGTTACATGCACATGTATTATACCGCGTCACCATATTTTCTTTAAATGTAGTCCTATCGTTATGACTTCTCCGTTAAAATTGACGAGATCTCCGTCTTGGTCTACTATTTTAAGTGTTATTGTTGAAATGGTAGATGTATTTATAGGTAAGTAGATAACATGTTGAGGTGATTCGATTATTTTATATCCCGCTGGTACACTGGGAAAGAATTGATGAATTATGTGTGATGACTCACCATTTTTAAAACTACCACTTGTTATGTTGCACTCGATAATTAATGAGTTAATTTTGATGATGTTAATAGGGTTCTCAGAGGTGTACACTTTTTTAGCTTGGTAAACAGTAGTTTTATTAAAGCCTAGCATAGGCCCTATCGAATGGACCACATTGAAACTAATGTTATGGGTTGCTTTCATAGTATTATTATTTGTTCGTAAATCAATATACCCCTTATCGTCTTTCACTGAGTCATTAATATATTTATTCACATCTGCGATTTCGTATGTTCATGGCGGTATTGTAATTTTCTCTCTTCCAAATATGAGCATGTTGTTCTTTGAAGTAACGTTTTGTATAGTATTGAACGATTCAAAACTAGTTAACTCCATTACATATTCCGACTCATTATCAAGAAAAATCGGTGAATTAAATGTGGCTTGCAGGATACAGCTTTTACCGGTGAAGGTAAATGTGTACGACATCACGATCACGTAACAACTACTGACAATCAGAACGAGTAGTCGTATAAAAATCGTAAGACTAGATGACCACAGTTGTATGTATTGAACTCTTGAACCTTAGTAAAGTTATAATCAATTGTGTTTCTGCTACCATCACTTTTAAAATAGTGGACTAATTCGAAGGGTGGTTTAACATGTCCTATACTATCAAAATATGTTATATGTCTATTACGCTTAATATATGCTGTCCAGTGTGTTCCCTGATTAGCTTGATTATCCAGATTCACGATACCACATTCATTCCTATGAGTAGAAGACCGGCACTAGACGCCATCTTGGATTTTGACGTCACAAGACCGCCCACGTGGGGGACCGGATTTTCCACCCTTATTTTTACTCGCTTACGTGTAGGACGTGTTTTTCTACCCCTATTTTTGCACATCCACGTGTGAGACCGGATTTTCCACCCTTATTTTTACTCGCTTACGTGTAGGACGTGTTTTTCTACCCCTATTTTTGCACATCCACGTGTGAGACAGGATTTTCAACCCTTATTTTTATATATCCTCGTGTGAGATTTCTTTTCGAAGGCCCTTTTCAACCCTAATTATTTTTATATGCCCATGTGTGAGACCGTATCCTTTCTTTTCGAGGTCAACCCTAATTATTTTTTACTCGCTTACGTGAAGGATCGTATTTTCAACCCTCTGCATCCCTAATTAAGGTCTTTTGGTAGCTGCTAACGTGAGAGGTGTATTTTAGGGTTAGCGTTGAGCTGAGGACTTAGGGTGGGGGTTGAACTGCGGCTTGGCTTGGCTTAGGGCGGGGCTAGAGGTTGGGGCTGTGTTTAGGGCAAGGGCTGGAGCTGTGTTTAGAGTTAGGGTTATTTTTTTCTTGTTGTGCCAGCTCGGGCATTGGATCTGTAATTAGGTCTTTTCAATGATTTAATTTGACCCGCAGGCCATAAAAAATGTATATTTGAGTTTACGTGCATTCATTATGCTAAGAAAAAATTTTATTAAAAATATTTCAATTAATACATTAATACGAGATTACAATAGCATACTTATTTTACCTTGAGAAACAGTATTGAGCATGTTATATATGTAATTTTAACGGAATTTATACAAACTTTTTCAGTACCATTATTAACAGGTATTAATGTTTACCTAATACTATAATTCTGATATGGATGGTTGTTTTAAATGTAATTTGTAATAGGAATTTTATTATAAACGAATTAGCTTTAAATTGTTTTTAAATTTCACTTGTATGTTATAACCTTCTACAGGTAATTAAGACGACCTTCACTGCATACTTTAACGAATAACCTTTCAATAGTCTACGACACTATTGCATGGTAGCGCACGTTCATTTACGATGGTAACCATATAAAATTATTAGCCCTTCATATTAATGGATCCATCACCTATTGAAAGGTCAACAATTAAATTACATTTTGCAAGGTTGTTCAAAGTCAACCTTGTATTATTCGTATACGGATGATATTTCAAAAAATATTTGTATGTTCAACATTTATATTATAATCTAGATACAGAATAAAAAGCGTCAGCTGATTAAGATGTATTTTGTTAATAGGTATAGACGACCGATAGATTTAATATTTTATTAGGTTTGTTTGACATAACAGTTCGAATATACCACTATATTTCTCGCTGTTAGTAAGAGTTGTATAATCAATATAAATTTGAATTATTACATTTGCTTTAATTTACATCGTGCTGATTTTCTTTTAAGGGTAATGAATAGCCTTGTTTACAAAAAAAGTAAAATGTACGATTTCGTAAAACGAAAAATTGAATATACAATTCACGTGCAAGTAATGTTTCGAAAAAATATTTAAAATATATTTTGGATTAATTATCACCCTATGCTATTTATTTCAGATTTAAGCTAAATTTTACACACAAGGTCTCTCAGAAATAACTCCATTAAGAAGGTCTTTTATCAGCGAGAGCTGTTTAAGGATGATAGACAAACACATTGTGGCTGAATGGATAAATATCTAGAACAAATAAAACAAGCTACGTCTGACTTCCAAGAGTTTTGCATTAAAGCTAATAAGGTACCCGCTGTAAAGAAACCATGCGTAAATCTACAGTGAGAGATTTACTCGAGGATGCAGGTAACCTTTAGGCATTGTGCGGATATAGTTCTGTAATAGAAGCTGACGTGCGCGTCTCTCTCTCTCTCTCTCTCTCTCTCTCTGCACTTCTCTCGCTTATCTCACTTCACTCAATCACAAGCACGGACACAAGCTCAAGCCCTCAAACGCAAAAACACTCAAACATACAAATACGAAAATCTGCAAACACACGAAACGAAAAACGAAAACACGCAAACACACCAAACGAAAAAAACCCGAAACATGCAAACACACAGACACACAAAATGGAAACACGGAAAATGACCGGCACGAAAAACGAAAACCAAGATTTCGCTAACACAAGAAATCGGTAGCACGAAAAACGAGAACCAGAATTTTACAAACACGAAAAACGAAAACAGAGTTATAGTATGAATCAGGATAGGGTATTGAAGTCTATAAATAAAATAATTCTCTCTGTTTATCTCTTTATTCCTTATACCCAAAGGGGAGAGTATCAAAATTTTCTATTCTACGTCGCTTAGAGTAACTTATCCTATACTGTTTAGATTCTGGCCTACTTAATACATTATAACAACTATCTCTAACAATTTTTCTGTCATTATATACAAACAAAGAGTCTTTACTATTGCTAAGCACCATATCTTTCATCGCTTCAAAGTTTATTACGCGGGAGTTCTTATAATTTAAGGTAATGCCTTTTACTTTACACACGGATTTAATTATTTGTTCACAGGTTGAAAACACGTTATAACTATAGTTTTTAGGTCCGGAACTAACAAATTCGGCTATATAGCTCCCATCACCGTACGCCTCCAGCTCGTCGGTCATTTGGCCAAGGAAATCCCCACATGCTGGGTTCCAGTCGCCGGGTTTTGCGACAAATATCACACTGTCTGTGTCGTAATACAGAACACGTCGGTCTAGTTTCTCCAAGTAACTGTATAGCTCTAAACGTGCATGAGCAGTCGTGTATGCGGCTATGGACACATTAATTGTTTTTTGTGATTCACCCTCTCCCTCCGGTCTATCCCAATTCACCATTACAACATTATCATTTATAGGTATTATAGACTGTACCTGAACCAATGGATCGGTAAACAATTTGAAAAAGTCCTTTGGTTCGGATACAATACTGCATTGGGTTAAATTCTCGCGCTGACCAAACTTACCCCAAAAAGAATTCAGCAAAGTTTGGCCAGGTACCTTAAACCGGGATTTTTCTTAATATTATTCTCGTCTAACTGAATCCCCTCTTTCTCATAATACTCTGTCACGTACTGAGTTTTCTCGATTTCTGACGTGCAATGGCTAGGCCACCCTGAACATTCCTGCTTAAGTTTCAGGAAATTATCTATGTAACCGCTAAATAACCCACCCTGTTTAGTTGCTCTGTCATACGTGGTTACCTCGTATTCCCAAACTTCAAAAACATCAAGGACTTTATAGTTTTTAGAGATAGCCTTACGCTGTTCGTCAGCTACAAATGTTCCAACGAAACTGCGCTCAGCTTCACTATGTCTACATTCCCCCTGATTTAGCTCAACACCGCACGTCTTACACAACACAAACATCAGCTTGCCGTGCATTTTTAACGGTAAAACAGGATGGTAGAGATTAGAGGGCGGTAGTACTTGACATTTAACTAAACCCTCCACCGTGTCTAATGAAATGTTCTTACAATCTAGTCCTACATGAATTTTTGGATGACCTATGGGATATTTACAATATTTATTTACAAATGGGTATAATGAGCACACGTCGTAATACATTATTTTCTCAGTAATACCGTCACATTGATGATAAAGCTTACTAGCATTAGTGCGGCCTCCGTAAAATGCGTCACGTGGATTTAAGGGTTCGTCATCTTGTTTGCCTAAACCTTGACTAAACGCTTTTAATTCGTCGTTAACGAGTATTTGTTTTTTAAAATTACATTCGCGCATCTCCACAAGATTATAACCGCGCTCGCGTATAAATTGACACCGCGCCACCGTGTTCTCATTCCATGCAAGCATGGAGGTACTTACACCGAGTTTCGGATCCATGTTGGCCTGATTGGGGAAACATTCCTCGCAGCCGTGCCAATAACAGCCAAGAAATTCAAAAACGGTGTTTGACTCTGCACAATACCCGTCGACCTTAACACCTTCAGGTGTTCTAAACTCGCGAGCTTTCCCTGCGTGCTGTATAGTCACCTGCTGAGAATGTTCCACCCAACGTAACCATTGTATCGCGATTTTGGATTGATTGTCGGCACGTCTATAACCGCCTTTCGGAATGAGCCCTATAGTGTTTGCTCTGAGGAAACGTCTGCGAAACACTTTATTGCAAGTGCTAGCAATAGTGGTCGCCTCCTCGAACGGATCGACTTTATTTTGGGTCGTGAAGGTGGACCAGAAGCTAATGCAACCTTTAACGAGGATCTTAACGTCCATCAGGCAATATCTCTCAATCTCCTCACTCATCTTAAAAACATAATTACTCTGGTCCGTGTGCCAGTCTAAGAGTTTTTGTCGATCACCCGCTGACATCTGATCTGCACAATAATATTCCAGTGCTGGCAGAGGACCCTCGTAATTCTGGTTCACGGATGAGTTGAAAAGATATGGGAAGTAACCCTTGGACTCGGGGAAATTGAAGGTTTTTGGAAATTCCGAGAGCGGTGACGGGATAAAATTAAGGGAATCAATAAACCTGATATCGTCACACTGAATAGAAATTAATTTTAAACCGTTGGAGATGACTTTAGGTCTCCATAGATTATTATCAGCTAGCATGCATCTAAGCACAAAACACCCATCGTACCCCTTCATGTTATGTGCGATGCATGTAACCTTAAACTTTCGTGCTCGCTCGGCAACATATGACAGGAATGATTGAACAGGATCGTCCCTGAAAATGTGCACTCTTTTACTACATACTGAGCACTGCTCATCTAAATTGTCAGCCTGTTTGATACAGACAAAGCAAACATTCGCGGCCACGCATAGATTGGGCTCATGCAGAAACCTATCATTCGTTCCCTCACACACTTTTTCTTGCATACACTCAAAATCATAAAAGATAAACATAGATGGTTTACCATTAGTACTGTCACGTCGAGCTTTGTTAACGGCCATGTAGCAAAGATGACCGATAGGTTTTTGACTTTGACACGTGGTGCAGTAGCTGTATCCACATCTACGTTTACCCTTTACTTCACTGGTTTTAAGACATTTTAAACACCTACGCAATTTTTCGCATATTTTAGTATCCTGGTGGTTTTTAAGACATTCACCACCATAAAAATCTCTCCTGCAATCATTACTAACAATTTTCGGATTTTCAATAGAACAAGGTGGTTTCTGATGACACGCTGGGCATTGGTACATACATTTTACATGCTCTTTCTTGTTATTATACCGTTTTCTACATTGCTCGCAGTAATAACTGCAGGTAAATGCGGACGTGAGACTGGTAATTACGTTATAATGCTCGTCTTCTAATATTAAATTTAAAGCTACCCTACCCGGTTCCCTAGGACCCTCAAAATAAACCGAATCACCTATACGCGAATTATAAACTACAATGGTATATGAATCTAAATGATTTTGAAATGTCTGAATATGCTCGTAACTACCACCCTGACTAAGATCTACACCACTGTTCTGGCAAAGCTGCGTAGCTCGTTCCTGAAGTAAGGTAACCCAATGCTAGGCTACTCCGTATTGCATCGTTATTTTTAAATGCAATAGGTATGACTAGAGCGCGAGCTAAACAATTATTATCATTCAGTGTTGATGGCACAACAATGATACCGCGTTTTTTGGATTTACAAAAGTCTGCAAATTTTAACCCTGTCAGGTTTTTGCGCCCATAGCCTACGGGTAACGACACTCTATCCACATTTAAAACTAATAAGTCACTTGAGAAAAAATTAGCGTTGCTCTGCATTACCTTTTCCAGCAGCGACATTATCACTTTCACCGACAACTGGTCCACTCTTCTAAACGACAAGCCAATTGGTTTATCGGGGAAATTCGGGTTTCTTAATGTGATCCCTACACGGTCTGAAGGAGCAGCATTTTTTACAATATATGAGTACAATTCATCAAATGCACTCTGTAAAAAATGTGTATTAGACAAATTTTTAGTAAAATGGTATATTTTACCTGTAGCCATGTTAGAGGATTATCCTTGCACGTCTCGTCATTAAAATTAAACCGTAGCGTTTTACAGGTTGTATTAAAATTTTTAATAAATTTACTATTTGATTCACCTATTATATTAATATGATTAAACCCTGAGGATGGTCCGGCCTGTTGCTGGGAGCCTGAACCCGATTGATCCTGTAATGTACTCATTCAGTAAGTAATACAATAGAAAATTAGAAAAGACATACCGTTATCAGATCCTCTACAACGGAAGTTTCCATAATCTCATCAAACACATCAGCCATATTTATCTGAGCAGGACTATAAAAATAATAATTAAAACTTAAAAATAAAAAACAAAATATATACTTACACTCCACCAAGTCGTTGTGCAGCCGCCACAAAATCATTATAAACATTTATCGAGTCGATAGTGTCATTTCGCACAACATCTTATAAGTGATGATATTGTATGCGTTTTTTAAACCCTCGTCGGTTAACGCACCAGCACTGAATAATCTCAAAATTTGATTAACAGTTAAAGATTCCATAGCTATGCTCTTCAAAACAGAACTAAATTAACTAAAACCTGGTGCACGCTTTTATAGTATTTTACAGGGTCAAAGGTCAAATTAAGCTATTAAAATTCACAAGGATAACTTCAAGGTAGGATTCAAAACCTATGACTAATTAACTTCAAGGTCAACTTGTTTCTCATAGTTAACAATTTTCTCAAGGTAGAATAAGTAGCTATTGTAATTTCGTATATAAACGCTGTGTATTAATATAAAATATCCTTAACCTTTTTCTTAGCATAATCCAATACACTCACATGTACATTTTTATAGTCCGAGGTCATGCGCAAGGCTAATTTCAAGGTAGACTTCAAAACCTATGACTAACTAACTTCAAGGCCAACTTGTCTCTCATAGGTGTTTCTCAAGGTAGAATAAGTATGGTGTTGTAATTTCGTATTAATGTGTTAATAGAAAATATCTTTAATAACATTTTCTTAGTATAAACCAATACACTCAAATGTACATTTTATAGTCCGAGGTCACGCGCAAGGCTTTCTTCAAGGTTAACTTCAAACAGGACTTACAGCTAACTTCAAGGTCGTCTTCAAAACCAATGACTAACTAACTTCAAGGGCAACTTGTTTCTCAAGGTATGATGTTTATCTTTTAACAAAAAGACTTATTGTTGAAGGTGAAGTTAGGTAATAACATAATTTGTACATACGACGCAAAAATTGACATTAAAAGAAATGTAATAATCTTAATTTTTATTTTAGCTAAGCGAATTATTATTAATTACGGTATAAACACTTATTGTTAAACTAGGGCAGGCGTTTAACGTCCTTGGAAAAATAATTTTGACTATACCCATATAAAATCTGAAATATAACAATAAAAAATGTATTTAAAGATTACTATCAAAGTCTATTCTGTCCTGTGTGATTCTCATAATTAAGTTTTAAATCAAAGGTGTTAATCATCTTGTTAATATCAAGGGCGTTGCCTTCTTTTAATTGGATGATTCATTTACAGAAGTCCACTAGATAAACATTTCGAAATACTACCTGGTATGTTTTAATGACCTTGCAATTAGGAACAGCTGATAATTCCATTAAAATGAAACGTTTATAACTTTACATGAGTTCAAGGTAAATAAAATGCAGTACAATGATTATATAAACTAGTGAAGGTCGTTATTATTTCGTGTATAAGTTGAAGTTATGTAAGTAGAAGGTTATAACATACAAGTGAAATTTAAAACAATTTAAAGCTAATTCGTTTATAATAAAATTCCTATTACAAATTACATTTAAAACAACCATCCATATCAGAATTATAGTATTAGGTAAACATTAATACCTGTTAATAATGGTACTGAAAAAGTTTGTATAAATTCCGTTAAAATTACGTATATAACATGCTCAATACTGTTTCTCAAGGTAAAATAAGTTTGCTATTGTAATCTCGTATTAATGTATTAATTGAAATATTTTTTAATAAAATTTTTTCTTAGCATAATGAATGCACGTAAACTCAAATATACATTTTTTATGGCCTGCGGGTCAAATTAAATAATTGAAAAGACCTAATTACAGATCCAATGCCCGAGCTGGCACAACAAGAAAAAAATAACCCTAACTCTAAACACAGCTCCAGCCCTTGCCCTAAACACAGCCCCAACCTCTAGCCCCGCCCTAAGCCAAGCCAAGCCGCAGTTCAACCCCCACCCTAAGTCCCCAGCTCAACGCTAACCCTAAAATACACCTCTCACGTTAGCAGCTACAAAAATACCTTAATTAGGGATGCAGAGGGTTGAAAATACGATCCTTCACGTAAGCGGGTAAAAAATAATTAGGGTTGACCTCGAAAAGAAAGGATACGGTCTCACACATGGGCATATAAAAATAATTAGGGTTGAAAAGGGCCTTCGAAAAGAAATCTCACACGAGGATATATAAAAATAAGGGTGGAAAATCCTGTCTCACACGTGGATGTGCAAAATAGGGTAGAAAACAGGTCCTACACGTAAGCGAGTAAAAATAAGGGTGGAAAATCCGGTCTCACACGTGGATGTGCAAAAATAGGGGTAGAAAAACACGTCCTACACGTAAGCGAGTAAAAATAAGGGTGGAAAATCCGGTCCCCGACGTGGGCGGTCTTGTCACGTCAAAATCCAAGATGGCATCTAGTGCCGGTCTTCTACTCCTATGGATTCGTGTAGGTAGCTTATCTCGCATATATATCCCTCTAAAGTAGGGAATCTTTAATTGCTCAACAAATTTTGATAGCTCAACATTACTTAAGGCGTGTCGTGGTAGCTTCAGTGGGAGTTTTTTGAATACGGTTGTAAATATATGCCCAAACCTCGTTTATATGGTTTTAGATATAAACCTTTTCCAACGGTTGCTGCTTGCATTGCTTGATTGTGTCGTTTGGTTTCTTCTAACGTTTTTGTCGCAGCTTTTGCGTCGGTAACCGCTTTTGCAACTGCAGCTGCACCGCCACCTAACGAACCTAAG
Organism: Vesta saturnalis; assembly: GCA_036346205.1. Taxonomy (NCBI): domain Eukaryota; kingdom Metazoa; phylum Arthropoda; class Insecta; order Coleoptera; family Lampyridae; genus Vesta; species Vesta saturnalis. The sequence goes on from JARFJB010002055.1 coordinate 290,991, forward strand.
GCTCCTAATGCTGCAAATAGGAGAATAAGAGGTATGAACCCCCCTCGTTTTGGTATAGGTAATATTCTGCTCTTGGGCGACATGATTTTTTTGTGTTTTAGAACGCTTAAGGCTTGCTGTATTGTAGATCTTAAAGATGATCGAAGTTTACCACCAACACGACGTCGCGCTAGAAGTACCGCTTTGTTAAATGAAATTGGTTTGGGAGTACGCTTTGTTCTTCGTGATTTGCTTCCCATTCTATTGCCTGTCCGTGATCTTCCACCCATCCCCATTTTCCGTTTTCCTTTCATTATTCCAGCTATAGTTAATGCAGCTGCCCTTTCTCCAAATGTAGCGTTTGAGGAACGAAATCTATTCCAAGCTTTTTGTTGCAAAGTTTTATCGGCAATGTGTCGTTGACTTAAATCGTTTGACTGTGAGTATGCAATATCGTGCTCTTTACAGGCTTCGTCCAATTCATTAATACCTTTGTCGCCGCGAGCTAGTCGTTTTTGTAAACGGGTACCCGGTCCGCAGTATCTACACCCAGGTATATGCAACTCCACGGGTAATTTATTAATTAAGGTATTAATTAATCCTGAACCTTTCTTCTTATTACACCGAGAAGTATACTTCATACCAGACTGGCTGTCACTCCACTACTAAACTACTTTCATTGTATGACACGTATATATATTAGTAGCATACAATTTGTGGTTTAGTACTATGACGGGCACCATACGCTTCATTCCGCAAGACACAGAATTACCTATTAAAAATTATGACACAGCTGATAACAAGGAACTTTACTCTAAACATAGCGGTCTACTGAAAGGAGGATGTAAACGAGGTATAATCGTTGGTCCATCTGGGTGCAGAAAAACAAATGTTATGATTACCTTGTTAGAACATCCAAATGGTTTACGTTTTGAAAATGTATATATTTATTGCAAATCATTATATCAACCTAAATACCAGTACCTACGAAATTTACTGACACCCATAAAAGAAGTCGGGTATTTTGAATACAGTGATAATAGTGATGTTATATCCCCTAGTGATTCCAGTAAAAATTCAATAATGATTTTCGATGATGTAGCGTGTCATAAGCAAAATGAAATAAGAGATCATTTCTGTTTTGGCAGACATCGAAATAATGATTGTTTCTATCTGTGTCAAACGTATTCTTCAATTCCAAAACAGCTTATACGTGATAATGCTAATTTACTTATTCTTTTTCAACAAGATCGCACTAATCTTAAGCATGTGTATGATGATCACGTTAATGTCGATATGTCCTTTGATAGGTTTAAAGATTTATGTTTTTGTTGCTGGCAAGACAAATTCGGTTTTATTGTTATTGATAAAGAAAGCGATGTTAATACAGGTCGGTACCGTAAGAGATTTGACTGTTTTATAGCATTATAAATATGGTAGCAGTACGGAACATATGCAGTCGTAATGAAGGAGCGCTTAGTACAAGACATTTTGCGTGCTCGCAAGAGCGTGCAACAAAAATATGCTACTTTGAAAGAAGATACGCTCTTACAGAACGTGCAATAGAAGCACACTTTAAACCTATCACACAACCATTACAGCAGTTGATTACTAAGAAAGATGGCTCTCTCATCAAAGCTGAACCCCTTACGCCAGAAGCTGTCAAAAATGAAGCCATTGCACAAGAAACTGAAGTTTTTTTTACATCACACACCTAAAACAGCTGGATTACGGAAGGCTCCACGCACTCTTGTTCCCGCAACCATTGCGCAACCTTCGCAGGAAACTGTAATTGCTGATACCACTAACGATGGTGATGTGGAAATTCCTACTTTACAACAATTGAAATCAGAACTGTTAGCTGCTGGATCTCAACCCGCCTTTGAAGATTATCTAAATCAATACCAAGGATTAGCTAAGTACTACGTTGAAGGTATATTTAGAGATACAGAAGACGAGTATGACTTAACATATTTATGGCGTACATTTCATTCCGGAAGAAGAGAAACTTTTTATTGGTGATGCTGAATTAGACTTTATTGGTGAAAACCTTCGTATCACTCTTCCTGATGGATCCTCCCTAGACTATGAAGGAACACCGGGATTATATGAACTACTTTTTAAAAAAATTCCTACGGGGTACAAAAAGAGTGACCTACAGCAATACAATGACATATTGCGTCGTACTAATGCTGCCCGACGTAATTATAACTCGACAGACCAAATCCGTAGAAACAATAGTAAAAAATATGTGGAATCATTAAACCATTACTTCAACCTAGAAAACGGTCAGCTACATCATCTATTGTCCCTCCAACCACAAGATCTCGAACAACTTCTATCTCCAAAAGAGGTGGTGGCATGCAACTATTGCGATACAATAACAAAGCTATTGAATTTGTACCGTGGAATAACCCGAATAAGTTAGTAGATTGGCTACGGGAATTATTAGGATCAATGTCGACAGGAAATACTAGCAATCACAACGAAGTAGTATATATAATTGATGAACTACGTAAAGCAAAAGTAATACAGTAACAGCTCTTGTTATAAACCTATTACTATATCCTTTTCATTTCATTGTTACACCGACTACCACTAAAGGCAGTACTACATGTCCATCAGTTATGCCAATAGATAAATTTGGCAGACATCTTCATCAACAAATGACAGTGGATAAATTTGGAAAACATATTACTCAGCATCGCAGTGATGCTACGAAGCAAAGTGATATATATTACGAAACTTATTTTACCTTGCAAGGTGTCTTGCAACAGACAACAGTAGATATTCCATTGGGTGCCAATGGTAGATATTTCTTTCCTACAGAGGGAAAAATATTGCATTGTAAGTGGTTACCTCGAGATATTCATCTTCGAGTGGATACTGTAATATATACGGCACCGCTGTTTCTAAATAATAAAGCTATTCGTAAGGCAGGTGTGATTCAACCTATAATTCCAAAAGATATCAATTTCGACAAAGAACAATTATTCATCCTAGAGATTCTACTACAATCCAAAGTAAAAAATGAGTAAATCCGATGTTGTTGAAGAACTGCACAAACCAGCAAGGAGAAATTTTCCGCGACGTTGTGTAGTACTAAAAGGTTTAAATGATCTCTTTCAAGCTGATTTAGTGGAAATGATACCTTATGCTCATGTGAATAAAGGATTTCGATATATTTTAGTAATAATTAATGCCTTCTCTAAATATGTCTGGGCTTTCCCGTCTATCGCAAGAATGGTATACTAGTCTCGGATGTAATGGATAAACTTATTTCTGGATTGCAAAAGATGCCTACGCATATACAAACTGATATGGGAACGGAGTTTTATAATGCAGAATTTAAAAAGTAATGAAAAATTCAATATCAATCATTACAGTAGTTATTCCACCTTGAAAAGTAGCATAGTCGAACGTGTCAATCGTACCCTTAAAGCAATAATGTGGAAAACATTCAGCATGCAAGGATCATATAAGTGGCTATCAATCTTGCCTCAAATTGTTACCGATTATAATTCAAGAAAGCATAGAACAACCGGATAAACCGGTAGATGTAAAGGAAAAGAATGCTGCAGATATTTTGCAACATTTAAAATGTCAGAAAGTTCTTGACCGTAAAACACCTAAATTTAAAGTGGGGAACATGTAAGCATTAGCAAACATAGAGTATATTCTCTAAGGGTACACATCTAATTGGAGTTACGAAGTCTTTCGAATATCAACAGTTAAACGTTCAAGCCCACTCACCTACACATTACGTGATAGTCGAGATGAAGAGATTCAAGGTCGGTTCTATGAGCCCGAACTACAAAGTGTTAAACATACAGACATTCACCTAGTTGAACGTGTCATCCGACGTCAAGGGAATAAAGCTCTCGTTAAGTGGTTGGGTTTTGATACTTCTCACAACTCATGGATTTCTACCAAAGACATTGTGTAATACGCTAATTAACCTTAATTATATATACTGTAATATTAATATGCAATAAACAGATCTTTTTTTTTACTTTTTTTATTAATACTATCCTATACATATATATCACTACATACTACTAAAGCGTCTGACAAACACACACTCACGATGCTGTTTTTCGAGAATTGGTGAAATTATATTATCACAGTCGCCTATTCTTTTTTTAAATCGTGCAGAATCTCTAGCTAATTGTTCCCATTCTCCTTTTCGCGCATGCCTGTGAGCCAACTCCCATACTACTATGTAGTGAACTACGTTTTTGGACTCATTAATGAGCACCTTCTTCACAGGGTGAGTCGTCATCTGATGACTCAAAATTCGGTAAATATCGTTCTATTTCGTGTATAAATTGCTCCAATGCTATTTCTTTAAGGTCTTCTATTAATCGCTTTATACAACAAATACACTCTATATCCTCTACATGCGATGTTAAGTATTTTTCACAAAGGCGTATTCCTCCCATACTTATTAACTAGATTATTTAAATAGTCATCACTAAATCTACCCATTCCATACACTTTTTCATGATCAGCATCGAATTCTAATGATTGTAACTGGCATATTAGTCTTTGGACTGCACTAACACAATCTACAGCTTTAGGCCACGACTCCGCACTATAACACATCCACATATTGACTAACATCTAATACTATCCCTATTGACTACAAGCGCGTTACCCCCCCTTTCAGTTATAGGTTGGGCAAGATCCATATCTATATATAGTTTCTCCTTAGCAAATTCTTCCATTTCCAGAAGGCAGGCTATGTTGACCTCAAATACATCATGCAATGGACCTATAAATTGGTGAATGTTACATTCAGGAATTGCCGCTGCCGACTTTATTAGGTTTTTATAAAACTCTGGAAAGTTCACAGTATCTGCCAACTCCAATCGGTAATATATTATCTTCAAAAGCTTCCATAACTGTTCTATAGACTCCCATCCTAAATAGACATCAACTTCTTCACTATCACAGAGGCGTATAATTTTTGTCTTGTTAATATTTTCGTACGAGACAGTCTTCGATCCCAGTTTGGTAGGTAGCCATGTTCCTTCAGGACTGTAGAAATAATTAGTAATTACCCCTTGATTATCCATAAGTATACGCCATTCCTGCTTGTCAAACACCACTCCACCACTCTTCGATCCACCGAGTTTTATGACTGGCTCAAATCCAAATTTGGGTGATAGACCGACACTAACAAACTTTGTTTTACTTTTATTTAAGAAATAATGCACATTATTAAGCAAAATATCGCAATATTTACTTGAACTTATAGCACCGATAATCTTCACCTTTTCTATGGCTTGACGTAATATGTTATCCATTATATAAGAGACTGCTGTTACATACATTCCCTCTCTTTTATATATGACACTCTCCCCACTATGTGTCCGCCTCAAGGCTACCTACGTGACCTTCACGATTATACCACACATTGCTTTAGCGGTCTTGTCGGTTACACCTTTTCAAGGTTTTCTTTTCGTTCAAGGCTGTTACTCATTTTGTTTTTTTTTCCAACCTTGGCTTCACCACTACTTCAAGGATTCCTAGGCATACTTATTTCCAAGGTTGTTTCGCGTTCTACTTCACTGCAACGAGGTCACTACACGAAGGTCACATACCCCCACTTAGTGTTATTCATATACTTAAAGGAGGGGTTTTTACATATACCATAGTTACCGATCTTCACTATGTCAGTTACTCCAGTGCAAGACGATTGGAAGACTCCTACAGTGTACCAACCAGTATCCCTCTTTAATATTAGTGCGCGACGGACATGTCAATTAATTCCGAACTGGGTTAATTTTGAAAAGAAAGGAATACTACCGCCTTCCCTAACATCAGTAGTGCGTATGCAATATGAAGATGTAAAGTGGGATTCGGCATGGTTTGACACCTTGGGCAAGCGAATCTCTGACCACGTCTCGGGGAGTAGTTTGAAAGATTACTCTCACATAGTTGCGTTGTACATTCGCTACCATCTGCTTGGTGGTATGTGTTTATGTTATACATGTTACTCCACGTTGAAACCAGGAGATTACCGCGTGGTGGACCACCACACCCATATGGAGCGATGGACAATGTTGTACTACCTTTCACATGATGAATACTGGTGCTCATCATGTAGAGCGCCATTAACCACTTTATATGATGTTTATGATGATGATTCTTGTTATTTGTGTGAGGAAGTATGTTATGTTGATTATTAATACTTTGTTTTGCTGTCTATATATTGTATGTAATAAAATATTTTATGCCAGTCGCTTAGTTTATCCTCTAGTGAAAACATGTACGACGTGCCAGCGAACTTTTATTATCCTCAGTATTACAACTGTTTCGATAAACGATTACTAACGTATCGAACATGGTCTGGAGTTCACTCACCCTCACCGCTTGCTGCAGCAGGATTCATTTCCACATCTTCAGACGATACGGTTGAATGTTTCATGTGTGCGGTTAGAATAAACCGATGGCAGCCAGATGTCAATCCGTTACAGGAGCATCTCCGATGGGCACCACATTGCACGTATGCTCAGCTCCTCGCACCACGTCCGCGCAGATGTACTGAAACGGAAGTCGAGAGGACCTTTTGCACGTGTACTAACTCAAAATGTTTTATTCCTAAAGAAAATCATATATCTGAGTAATGTTTCTACATGTCATTATTTCTACATGAATTAAATGTATTAACATATAGTTTTTTTCTTTAATAATTATGCGTGAGCAAAAAACATACAAGTGAGGTGGCCTTGGGTAAGAGTAGCATGTGGGTGGTCTTTTGCGATAGTGGTAAAGTAGGTTACATGGATAACAATTGCAAAAACAATGTGAGAGTTATTGACCTTGTGTTTGTGGTAATGATATGTAATTAGGTCACACATTACGTTTTTTTGACCTTGGTATGGTGGGGACCTTGGTTTTGTGGCAACCTTGGGAATGTGGGACCTTGGAAATGTGGTGTGTTCTAGAAGTCTCCAATCTTACCTACTTTCTTCAGATTACCATCTTTGACCAGACGTTTGACGGATTTTCGAATAGGCTTTAAAACTACACCTCTAAACGAGCATCGCTTCGTCTTCTTCTTCTTCTTAGCACCCATACCCGACGTTGTCTTAACCTTAATGGCGTTCGCTACGGTAAGAGCTACTGTTTTCTCACCAAAACTTGAATCCTTCGAACGTACACGTTTCCAAGGTTAACCTCGAAGCACCCTATCTGCTTGATGAGGACTCGTTAAATCGTGAGAATTGTGATAGGCGATATCGTGGTGTTTGCAAGCTTCGTCTAGAGGATTTATACTTGGATCGCCGCGAGCTAAACGTTTCTATAGCTTGGTTCCTGGTTCGCAATATCGATAACCCGGAATTTGCAGTTAAACAGGTAATTTGATTGTTAAGGTGTTCAATGCTCCAGTCCCGAAAAGCAGGTAAACTAGTCAGTATACTATCAGCAACTGAATCATGTAGTTTACGAAACAACCTCAAGAACTACCTGTGGATGGTCACGATTTCCTGAAATCCGAAGTTGCAGGGAAGCATGGTCATCTCTTTCCGACATCAATTAGAGCAATGATTTGCGGACGGTCCGGGAGTGGGAAGACTAATGTGATGGTTAGCTTATTGGAGGCACCTCAGTATAAATACTGAGAGCATGTACCAGTCTATCGGTATCCATATACGAGGCAGGTTCAATAAATACACGTTCGAGCGCTGTAGCACGAATGTTACTTTTGGTAAAACCGCATAAAGTTGCGTAAGACGGCCGCCGGTAATGTAGGTATCTACTGTGACAGCTGACTCGTGCTATCCGTAGAATCCGCAGTCGTTGTACGCGTTTTAGTATGGCAGGTCGTATCGTTGCAGCGTCCAAGACCGATCACCGAGCAGTAATACAGTTTTAAAACGGAGAACGCAAGAGATATTTATGGTGAACGGTGTCCTTCGTAAACTATAGTCGTGGAATGGTGTGGGAAGTTCAGTAATGGACGACAATCGATAGCGGATTTGCCAAGGCCGGGTACACATCGGCATGTAAAGAGTGATGCCAATGCCGCTGCTGAGAAAGCAGCCATTGTGTAGAATGGGCGGGTTGAGTTGGAGTGTTGGCAAATCGTCTTGATATGAGTGTGGGAACAATCCATGCTGTAGTTCATGAGGCTGGATACCGAAAGGTGTGTGCACAATGGATACCCCGTCAACTGACAGAAGAACACAAACCCAACCGCAAGGGTAATTCTCTGCAGCATCTTCAGCAGTACCGTCAAGAGGGAGATTCCTTCTTGCACTGAATTGTTCCCGGTGACGAAAGTTGGTGTTACCTGCTTTTTCGATCACCGTGGACCATTACTTCTTGAATTTAAAGACCTTCATATTAACATCAATGCTGTCCGATACAGTGAAACTTTGACTCGTTTGCGTACAGCCATACAGAACACACGTCATGGGATGCTTACGGAAGGCGTGGTCCTCCTTCACCATAACTCCCGTCGCATATCGCTAACATCATCACGTCACAGATAGCGAAGATGAGGTGGGAGGTATTACAGCACCCCCTTTACAGACCGGATCTGTCGCCCTGTGACATCGATGTCTTTGGACCATTGAAGAAGGCACTCAAGGGACAGCGATCCAGTCGGACTCTGAAGTCCAGCAGGCAGTTTTGACATGGTTCCGTCAATAGCCGGAATACACCGGAATACAGCATCTTGTGAAACAGTGGGATGCCTGTCTGTGTAGTAATGGCAACATCGTTTAGTTTAAATAGTTTTGACATGGTTACGTCAATATCCGGAGGAATGGTACTACAATGGTGTATAATAATTACATGAAATCATCATTAAGCTGACGCTGATAAAATTATAGTGGAAATCGTACATTAATGTTTTAGAAATGTCTAAAATAAGCATTACTACATATAGTGGCTTATTTAAGTAGATTTCCACGTCGGAAAACTCGATAGCCGTCAATTCCTAATCAAATATCTCTGCTGTGGAAATTCAGCTGGGACATGTAATAATTGGCTCCATACCTACCACTCCACCTGGTGACCAGTTTGACGATTCTATGATTTCTACCATTTTCCATGGTTTTGTCGAAATTTGCGTTATTTAAGAGTTTATATAAGTTTTTTTCGAAAGAGATAGTGGATTCCTCTCGAAACCTTCAAGTCTGTATATGGTTTCAGCCAACGTGATTGGTTGACGCTAATCGCGCGATGAACTTTCTCAAGCACAAGGCCCCATTGAAGGCATTGCTTCAAATTGGTGTAATGAATGACATACTTAGTCTTAGAATGCAGCATTGCGAGCAGTTTCCTGTTTTTACCACCAGGTGGAGTTCGAGGCAGAATGGAATGTAATTATGACGATGATGCAAATTATCCGGATGTAATAGATCCACCTCTAGAATTAATCCTTTGTATGCATTATCCGGTAAATTCAAAATTGATTCGGAGGTTAGTAAATTTAATTGCCCCTCGCTAAGCCAATTGAAATCATCCCGCGGCAAACATTGACTTTGGTCCCATTCATATAAATTAACCATATCTGTGTAAAGGATATAAGACGATGCTTTCTGGGATCGTATTTATCCATGTGCTTGTTATTCGCCTTGCTGTACTTAGTACAACATTGCGTTATCCCTCCTCTTATACCCCTTTCCACGAACAATAACATATCAACATCGATGAACAGCTCGCTCGTCTGACTTTAGTGTAATTTAACATACACTACCAGGTGTACCCGGGAGCGGTGTAAAAGGATGCCGGATCTAACTTGTGAGTTGTGCACTTATTTATGAAAATTGTGAAAACGTCAGCAAGTAGAAGCACATCACATGTCAGATAAACATCGCTATACTCGAAACTTCAATAAGGAATCGTTAAACGTGCAGTGGAGATAGTATGCGATGCCGCATACGTTCTGTTTCTTTCTCATCATTCAAATGACTTAGCGTGCTGCGTAAACTTTTGAAGTCGTTAAATGATAGGAGGATAATTTATCTAGGGACTCGTTCATTGAACGGTATGAATCTACAAATCGAAACTTAACTATGTAATAAATGTCTTTGGAGAATGACCGGGGATGGCTTGGGAAATACCCTCTAAAAGGAAGTGTGAGTCATAACCGAAAAAATTATGCAAAAAAACTGGTTTTATGCGCTGGGCCTTATACCGGATGTTGCATGTGTGATGTGCACTACCTATAAATTGACCAGTGAAATGACAATGATCTCTTACTTTAATATCATGATCTAAAAAGGGATTTTCGCAAATATGACAGTGGGTGGATGCATTATATTCCAGCATTTGCATGTCGCTTAACGTTTTATTAGGTATGGGATATTCAAAATACTGCTGCAGACTACTAGCAATACCTAGCAGCTCGTTGCTAACCAAATAATACACTCTCGCCCCTCAGCAATCGAAATTTCAATAAGGAACCGTTAAACGTGCAGTGGAGATAGTATGCGATGCCGCATACGTTCTGTTTCTTATACTTGACGGTATTTCGCGTTTCTTTGAAATCCTGAACTAAACATTCCAAGTCGAAATATAAAATAAATGGCGCAGTCTGCTTGAACTCATTGTTCTTAAAATACACATTCGAACCTGGCCTTGCAAACCCTATTCTACATTTATTAACTAACTTAAAATCTAACTCGTGATTACTTAGCTTATTTTGAAAACTAGAATACTGAAGGCATCTATCGCACAGATACAATTTATTATGATTCTTCGTTAACTGTGAACACACTAATCCTGATGAATTTTTATCCAGCGATAATAAAATTTAACGACTTCATCGTCATCCTTAGTTGTTCCAAGTCTCGAAACGTCATCATCTATTTCGCTTTCAATTTAACTCTGTTGGATCATTAATAAATTAACGTGTTGCTGCTTCTTATCTTCACATAAATATACGGGTACTGTGTTATATGTAGTTAAGTCTTTTCTAATAAGGGCATACACGTTTATGGATAAATTAGGATTTTGTTCTAAAAATTGAGGGATTGGGCTTAAGCTCATGGGAAACTATGTCTTCAAAATTTAGGATTTCGTCGTAGTAAGGATAGGATGATACACGATCAGAGTTGTTAGGAGCGGGAAAGAGAGTGGATGCTAGAGCCTACTCGAAACAGGCTTCATGACTATTTTTTACATTGATAGTGCATTTTTTATTTTTATTTCTAGAGGTAAAGGCACAAAGGACGACTCAGTTATCAGAGTTATGGTGTTCGCGTTCACAGTTAACGAGATAATTTTTGATAGAGCCCAACCACTATCCTGTTCTTCAAATTGAAGCAATATCTCCATTAGGTAATCTATCACCTTACTATTAAATAATTTTTTTAAATTTTCATTTTCTAGATTAGATCTTAAAATATTAAAGTTTTTGGTCGTAATACTAAATCCCCTATCATCATTATTTAAAGATGGTTTAACGAATTCTGCACAGAATTCTAAATTAACTTTTAAAATATGATTATAAATGTTAAAAATTTCCCTAATCCTAATTGAAAGTAATTAAAACTATCCATAATTTTTCAACTTTGACAAAATTGTTTTCAACAATTTTAATAGATATTACTACTGACTAAGGTAACTATAAGTGTTATCGAAACATTTATATTGTATAATTTAAAATACACCCTTAAAACCCCAAAAAAGATAAGTATTTTATTATGTGTGATAAAGGTGAAAGTTTACATTTTCATATCATTACAAATCGCTCCACTCGACTGTGCCCTTGATTGTAAGGAACCCTCCTACGGCCGGTTTGCTCAACTGCTTTCCGTGTATTCTGTACCGCTCCAATTCCCTGCAACACTCGCTAGATGTCTTTTGTTGCCAATACTCAATGATGAGTCAGCAACGTATGTCCTAACCAGCCATAAACTTGGCTCAATGACGTTGGGTATTTTTTTGATTTTATTCTCATCGTGAGTATTGGTATGCCTGTAAAAATGCTGAATCATTTCTAGGGAAAATTGGTCTTCTCGTTTAAAGCCATTTCCAAAAATAAATCACTAATATACTATTAGTACAAATTGTAAGCCTCCTTTAACATCTAGCGAACGAAATGCGATAGAAACTAACAACGGAAATATAAATCTGGATAAAGAAGTGTTATCTGCTGTAATTGTTTATTGCGTATGAAGTATTAAATTATTAATATAAATTTTCTATAGCGCTAAGGGATTACACTAAAACCGGATATTCCTGTGGTTCTATATAGTAGGTAAAAACTTGCCTGCTTCTTTGTTCATGCATTATCGTACATACATAAATCACTCAGGATGTTATTCCTAGATAAACGTTATACAAATTATTTATATACATTGAAACATTTTAATGTAAATTTAATATTTATTTGAGAATGCAAATCCTAGTTTATTACTTTAAAGCACTGTACCTAGTATTAAATGCATTATTTTAATATGTATACAAATTCCCGTAGTTTCAATGCATAACATCAAAGCCTTTCTAGTTTATTACTTTATTAGTATTACATATCTATCATCAACATTATTTCCCATTTATTATTAAACGTATTAACTAAGTATTTATTCAATTTTTTCAACAAACAATTATATTTAGAATGCGCGCTGGATGTTGTTTCCACCTCAACTTTTCGAATACGTTCTCTTTCTAACACCAACCAAAATTGAAAACCTACTATTTATTGATTGCGACGTCAACTTAAACATTTATATAAATTACTCAGGATGTTATTTCTAGATAAACTTTATATTAAAATTGTTGAATTTAGATTTAATGTTTATTTGAAAATGTAGAATATCTGTATTTTAATTGTAAAATGTAATTACATATAGTATACATTACCAATTATTTTTTAGAAAATACGCGCAGGGTGTTACTTCTCGAACACATTTTCTTTCTAACATCAACCAAATTGAAAAGCTACTCATCATTCAGTGTGACGTTAGTATAAAGATTTAATGTTTAACATAAATCACACATTTACTAACAATTAGTTTAAAAGTGCGCGCGGGATGTTGTTTCCGTCTCAATTTCCCGAATACATTCTCTTTCTAATACCGCTTCACGTTTTAACGGAATTAGAAAGCTACCCTTCATTCATTGTGACGGTAGCTTAAATATCTATATATTGAAAACTTTCAATATAATCTTTATTATTTACAAATGCAAATAGTTTTTATCTATAACGCCAGTCTTTTTTCTGATTTATTACTTTATTATTATTACATATTTATCAACATTATTTTTTATTTATTAATAAATGCATTAATTGCGTATTTATTCAAATTTAACAAACGATTATATTTAGAATGCGCGCCAGATATTGTTTCCATCTCAACTTCTCGAATACGTTCTATTTCGAACATCAATCAAATTTAAAAGCTACTCATCTTTCATTGTGACGTCAGCTTAAATATTTAATGTTTAATATAGATCACACATTTATTAACAATTAATTTTAGAATTCGCACGGGGTGTTGTTTCCATCTCAAATACGTTCTATTTCTAGCACCACCAAAACTGAAAAGCTACTCATCATTCTGTGTGGCGTCAGCTTAAACAAACAATTATGTACATCACTCAGGATGTTTATTTGAAAATGCAAATCCTATTATTATTACTTCAAAACACTGTAACTAGTATTTTAATTGTAGAATCTAATTACATATTTCACATCAGTCTTTTAAGTACATATAGTTCATATTTATTATAATTAAATTCATGCTATTATAATAATTAAAGCACATGATAATGATTTCTAGATTTAACTGATTGTTATAATTAGCTTTAATATATTTAATTAACATGTACTAAATATTTATCAGTAAATGCATTGCGTCTTATATTACTTATTTTAGAATTTATTTGGAAATGCAAATCATATTTTTATTACTTCAAAGCTGCTATTTTAATTGTAAACTGTATACAAATGCAAATAGTTTTAATTGATAACATCAAAGTTTTTTTCTAATTTATTACTTTATTAGAGTCCATTAGCGTTGATGAGAAGTTTTTAAAATCGGATGAATCCGTGCTTTGTACAGCTGGTAACACTATTGTAATATCTTTTAACATTGGAATGCATAAAATCGCATTTATAATCATATTGCGAACTTTCAATATAATTTTTGTATATCATTTATTTACAAATGCATAACAACAAAGTCTTTTCCTAATTTATCAATAACATTATTTTCAGCTATTTTATTACTAACAAAAACAGTAATGAAATCTGTATTTGAATTGTAAAAATGTAATTACATATAGTGTACATTAGCAATTATTTTTTAAAATGCCACCGGATTATACCAGTATGAGCCTCCTTAAGTTCCACAAGTCACAGAGTTCTCAAAATCATACTGGCCTTGTGTACATACTGTATGTTAACTCCAAGAGTAAGTTTTAATTACCAAACAAAGTACTATAACAACTATTGTAACTTTACAATTTCTTGTTCGCCATCTCTAGTATAACGGAGGCCATGGTCTCAGAAAAATATTCAGTTCTTGCCACATTACGTTACTTCTTTTTTATGAAACGAACGATGTCATTTTCATAACTGTCCTAGTGTACCTGATTTTTTCAGTTTCAGTTATTTCTACATCTAACAAAAATCTGTTAACTGGTATCGATAGAACTTTTCATGCAAATTTCAACGGTAATTAGTTTTAGAAAAGTATATATATTTTAAAACAACTGGAAAATTCGTAGACCGACAACGTTTATTTGACAAAGAAGTATTACAGTATTGTGATAACTAAACCGTTCTGTCTTTACCCATTGCCGAAATACACCGAAAACCCATTAAAAATGCGACACACTGTTCAAATAACAATACAAAATAAATAAAACAAGACTATGGTGATGAGCACAAAAATATAATTCACGCCAAAAATAAATTATAAAACGAATTGTCACCTACTCCAGTAGCAGCAGCACCAAATAGATACATAATGGAGTAAAGAATAAGAAGAATGTTCAAAGGAATAAACGAAATAACTGTACTTTAGTAATATGGAAATATAACAAAACGTTTATAAGCTTAGTCCATTACTTGGACAATAATTCTACTCCTGTGATATCGTTTTACATAATCATGTAGTAAAATAGGTGCACCTTCCATCCACCACTTTTAGTCGGATGATGTCAGAATTAAAAGAGTGAGAGTGGGCATGGGGGGAGTCACAGGACACTTCCCTCCCCCACCCAGCCACGCCCACTTCCAGCTGATTGGTTCTGCGCGCGCATACTGCCTCAGGCCTGGAGTTCTCATTGAAAGACCTAAGAGCAGCTCACGTCCCCTGATTCATGAGTGGCCATTTTTGCTTTGACGGCAATTGTTTTTTGTGCCCATTGATTAGACGTCTAAGGCTCTGTATTCTGAAAGGCTGGTTTTGCGTGTTTACTTGTGGCGACATCTAGGGGTGTGTTTCTGGGATTAATGAATGGTTTCTGTAATATAGGTTAATCGTGGTCCCACATAGTGGTACATTTTTGAACGTAGATGTGGGTCCCGGTAATTGGCAAGAGAACTCGAAATTTGAAAAAATAAGGGGGCTCCCTGTATTATCTCATAATACAGCTACAGGACTCCGGAATTTGCTCTCGTGTGTTCGCCGCTCTGTTCGGGCCCCCTTGTTTACTATGACGAGAAATCTTGAAATTGGAAACAGTGTTTTAATAGGAGGACCCTATTCCACCTCGTAAGACATCTATAGGGTTTGGAACTTGTTCTCGGGTCTTCGCCCCTTGCTAGGCCTTCCTCGCTCTTTCTTACCCCCTTTTCTATTGTGGCAGGAAAATTTTTAAATAGCATTCTATCAACGTGGCCCGCATACTATCTCATAACACAACCACAGGCCTCCGGGACTTGTACTCACGTTTCTGTCCCTTGTCGTGCCCCCTGATTATTTGTGACGCCATCTACTAGTGTATTTTTAAAACTAATCTGTAATAGAGGTTGATAATGGCTCCAACTGGTAGTACGTTTTTAAATGTAGATTGAAGTGTTACGGCGGGGAAATTGAAATGGTATGAGGCCCGCATGCTCTCTCATAAGACACTATTAGAACCCTTAAGCTTGTCGCAGAGTCCTAGGCCCACTGATGTGGCCCCCTTGTTTGTTTGTGGCGCCATCTATTTGTGTATGTTGTAAAAAGTTAGTTTTAGATATCTGTAATAGGGTCTGACAGTGCTTTCAACCAGCGATACATTTGAAAAGTATTAGACGGCGGAGGAATGGTGACATCTAGTAGAGAGGTGAAACCTAAAATTGAGAATAGTATTATGAAACTAGGGTCTCACGGGAAGTAGACGTTCTGCTCTAATTGATATACAGGTAATAAAAAGGTAAAATGTTTTAATAGTTTATTATATGCGAATCAATAACTATAAAGCTTAAATCCACAAATGTGTAAAACATAATGTTATTGATTTTAGAATAGGGTAACGCTAACACCTTTATCTAATGAACTGAATGAACGGCCTGAGATCGAGTCTATAGAATAACAGATGACGCTATTGCAGAGTTGATTTACGAGGTCAAACCATAAGGATAATAATAAATTAAACTTCTAACAGCATTTTTTGTGAACAATGAAATAAGATGCATATTAAACATAATAGTCATACCTTAAGATGTTCCTTCTTTCTGCTATTCTAAAAACAACTATATATTGAAGAATTTTTTATTGAGTTACTTATACCATGTGTACACATACCATACTGCTTTTTAGAATACACAAATAATGAGTATACATTAGGAACATATTAAGATTCCCGAAAAGATACATTTCCAAATTTGCACCCGTTACGAATAATGCATTAGTCACATGCTCAAGTTAGAAGATATTTAAAAGAAAACAAAAGCACCGTTTTAATACTAAAAAATAAGCAGGATAAAAATAAAATAGACTGATGATTTTAAATACACTATTATAGTTTAAGAAAATCCATATAATAAGAAAACATCCGCAATGGGATTTACATAAACTAGTTAGGCAGTTATACAACGAACAAATGAACGAATAATATATATATATATATATATATATATATATATATATATATATATATATATATATATATATATGAAATTAATTGCATTAGTAAATTGTGATGTATTTTATTACTACTTCAGCACGTTGTTTAATATGATAATTACCGTTGATCTTATTTAAATAGGTTGCCTCGACTATCATCTCAAGGGATAGGGTTCAGTATAGCTCAGTATTAAAAAAGAAACATTAACATTTATTTAAGGTCCTTTTGTAAAATAAATTCAATTATGATTTTAAATTAAATCTGGAATTGTGTGTATTTTAGTTTTATTCAAACATCTTGTACCATCTGCAAATATATAAGATATTGTGAGCATGCGAATTTCCATGATCTGAATGTATGTGTGCATCACATCATGATTAAACATAACGTTAATATAATTTGGGTATTTCTTTCTCTTAATGTAATATTGAGTCCCTATAAAATCAATAACTATTTGTACTATTGCCAGACTAGTATGTAATTCACTTGTATCCTTTACATAAATGCACATAAATAACATTAATATTCAACGTAATCTCAAATAAATATGTAAGATTCATAGACACACATTAATGTCTATTTTCTTTCAGCAGATCCAATTTCCAATTCATAGGTAAATCATATTCCATTGATATTATTGATCCATCGGTGGAAGATGTACAGCACCAGCATGTTATGGGTATGCTGCATAAATATTTACTACATCGGTGGAAGGTCTACAGCACCAATATACACAGGTATGCTGCATCAATATTCGCTTTGTCACTTTTCCAAAAACGCTTTAATTTATTTTATTTTATTAATAAATATAATAATTTATTTTCAGGTTATTGTATCCGAAAATTCAATAATTTTATCTGCATTCAAATTAATTATGCACTTGCAACTTTTTAATTTTTATTTCAATTAGAATAATAACGTAATGGTAACTTGGTTAAAATAATTTTTAATTTAAACGAAATAATTGAAATAAATCGATTTACATTCACTTGTATACCGGCAACATATCACTCGGAATAACATTTACGTTAACCTTATTTCTATTTACAATTTTAAATTTCAATTGTTTAGTATTATCATATTTTTAGGTTATAAGAACCACATGAACGAAATTTTTATTCATGTACACCTCGAGTGAAATGTTCACACTTTGAAAAAGGAGTTATAAATATTGTTCCCACTTCCTTACATAGCTTCTGGGTAAACACCAATCACCCTAGCAAATTTTGTCAATACAAACATAATACTGCCTAATTCTCATTGGCTAATCATTTTTCAGAAATTTGTAAATTATTATTGTTACAGATAACTCTTTTATAAGTGGACAGATCTTAAAAACATAACTGTTTTTTAATTCTACACAAAACTTTCTTTCTACAGACACCCCACATGGCATATCTCCTTTTAAAGTTCTTAATCTATCTAAATTTTAACAAATATGCAAATTTTGATATACGAATTTATTTATATCTAACTTATTCTGCACCCTACATGAAAACTGTAAACATGAATGGATTCTACGACCCAAAATACGTAGGGACGCACTAGTATCTAACACTTTAATTGTTTATGTTAACAAAATCCAACTCAAGAACTACGCTTAAAATCACCATAACCTGTTTTCATAACTTTTATGCTTAAACTACATCCAGAATGTTAATTTAAGTTGTAATACTTCCTAATCACATTATTATGTAAGTCTATAACACAATATTTGTTTAATTTCACTTTTAAACTTAGTAAGTTATATTAAACTCTCTTTAACATGTACTTTACTCCTATTACGTTGATTGATACAATTCACTTTCTTTTTGTTTTAGAATAGAAGCATATTATGTTACTAGAATATAATATCGTCATACAAATGGATTATATGGATTTAATAGAAGAAAATACATATTTTTATAATTCCGAAGATGCTCGGAGACTAGTCTAATGAAGAAATCTGTTGTTCAGCTATTATTACACTTTCATACTTAATAAATCTGATTTAACTAGCTAACAACATGTCCTATAATCACATTTGTACTTAGTATCATGTTAATTTGGTCTAATGCAATTTGCGCTTTACATATACGCCTACTCAATTCCATTTCAATTAATTTATGTTTAATGTAGCTTTTAATCTGAGCTTATATCTCTCTTACGAAGATATTTAGCTTAACAAATATTTTCCCAATATGTATATGTATATATATATATATATATATATATATATATATATATATATATATATATATATTGGGAATTGAGTTACTAATACGAATGCAAGCAAATCCATAAATAGTTATTAATTACTTCCCAATTACTAAAGCGTTAAGTAATATAGGCAACGAGTTTAACATGCTGATCTAAAACCAGTTTCTATCAAAACATCAAGCATATAAAAACGAGATTCAAAATGCAAGGCTAAGACATTGATTTGAAACTAACCCTGACAAAAGAGTTTTATATTTATAAACAAGTTTCAACACAAAAGGTCCTTATCGAAAACGGACAAATGCCTAGGAGGCAAATGAAATCAATATCTTAGACTTGCAATTTGAATCTTGCTTCGATAAAAATATAGCAAATGTGCAATCGGGTCACACATAATTCTTATTGCCAATGGTTAAACAGCTGGGATCAATTTGGTATTAGCACCTTTGTATGACTCACCAAATCAACATTTGAAATTAACATCTTAGGCTTGCAGCTTGAAACACCATAAATTTCTAGATACCGTTTAAAACCTTTTATCTTTAACAGTAACTCGTCTATTTGTAGAGCAACTATTTAGACATACACTCTTGCACCTTTAGTGAAAGTCTTTTAAACCGCAGAGATTTTATACCCCCATAATGTAAAAATTGACGTCGAGGAGAATGCTTGATACACTGCAGGGGCTAACACTCTAAGAGAATCTTTGGAGCCTTAGCGGTATCTTACGAGTTGATAAGCAGTCCCAGTATTAGAATACTACTTTCAGGCGCCAATGTGTGTATGCCTCCAGGACAAGTTTTGAAAGCCTAATTCTGTCTTATAAGATGACATGGGGCTTTAATATTAGAGTGGCATATCAAATTTTAGGTTTTATGTTATAACAATTACAAAAACCTACATCTACTTTTTAAATATATCAGTATACGGAGTCACGGCGAATGCTGTTCCAAACCTGCACACGCACACACGCACACATGCACACACGCACACACGCACACATGCACACACGCGCACACGCACACACGCACGCGCGCACACACACACACACACGCACACACGCACACACGCACACGCGACGCACGCATACACACACACACGCACACACGCACACAAGCACACACGTACACACGCACACGCACACGCGCACACGCGCACACGCACACACACACACACGCACACGCACACACGCGCACACGTACACCACACACGCACACACGCACATATCATACGTACACGCACATACGCACATGCACACACCACACACGCACACGCGCACACGATTATTGCGCACACGCGCACGCATGTACACACGCACACACGCACACACGCACACACGACACATATACGCACACACGCACACACGCACACACGCACACAAGCACACACACACAAACACGCTCACACGCATACACACACGCACATACGCACACACACACACACGAACAAGCGCGCACACGCACAATTCACACGCACACGCACACGCACACGCACACACCACACACGCACACACGCGCATACGCGCACAGCGCACGCGTGCACGTACACACGCACACGCACACACGCACACGCACACCACACACGTACACACACACACACACACACACGCACACACACACACCCACACACACGCAAACGCGCACATGTTCACAAGCACACACGTGCACACGTGCACGCATGTACACACGCACACACGCGCACACACTAACACACGCACGCACTCATGCACACACACAAACACGCTCACACGCATAAACGCACACGCACACGCACACACACATGTGCACACACGCACACACGCACTCACGCTCACACGCACACACGCACACGCACACGCACTCACGTACATGCACATACGCACAAACGTACCACGCACACGC
This sequence comes from Vesta saturnalis, assembly GCA_036346205.1. Lineage (NCBI taxonomy): Eukaryota > Metazoa > Arthropoda > Insecta > Coleoptera > Lampyridae > Vesta > Vesta saturnalis. Next base: position 312,077 of record JARFJB010002055.1, read on the forward strand.
ACATACGCACACGCACACACGCACACACGCACACTCGCACACACTCACACACGCACACACGCACACACGCACACACGCACACACGCACACACGGACACACTTACACACGCACACACGCATACACACACACGCACACACGCACACACGCACACACGCACACACGCATCACACACGCACACACACACACACGCACATACGTACACACCCACACGCACACGCGCACATGGGCACACGCACACACACACATACGCACATGCACATACAAACACGCTACGCATAAACGCACACACGCACACACGCACTACGCACACACGCACACGTACTCACGCACCTACGTACACACGCACAAACACACGCACAAACACACTCACGCACACACGCACACACGCACAAACGCACACGCACTACGCACACACGCACACACGCACATACGCACTCACGCACTACGCACACGCACAAACGCAACGCACGCACACACGCACATACGCACACGCACACACGCACACGCACACATGCACACGCACACACGTACACGCACACGCACACACGCTCACACGCACAAACGCACACACGGACACACGCACACGCACACGCGCATACGCAAACACGCACACACGCACACGCACACACGAACACGCGCACGTATGTACACACGCACACGCGCACACGCACACGTACGCATGTACACACGCACACACGCACACACGCATACGCACATACGCACACACGCACACACTCACACGTACACACACACACGTACACACGTACACCCACACATACGTATGCATACGCACACGTACACGTGTACGCATGTACACGCACATACGCACACGCGCACACGCACACACGCACACGTACACACACATACCACACGCACACATGCACACAGACAAACACGCTCACACGCATAAACGCACACACGCACAAGTGCACACGCACACGCACTCACGCACACACGCACACACGCACCACGCACCTACGCACACACGCACAAACGCACACGCTCACACGCACACGCACACGCACACACGCACACACGCACACACGCACACACGCACACACGCAATACACGTACAATACACACGCACACACGCTCACGCACACGCACATACGGACACAGACACGCACACACGCACACACGCACACGCACACGCATACGCACACACGCACACACGCACATACGCACACGCTCACACGCACACGCACACAGCTCACACGCACACCGCACACGCACACACCACACACGCACTCACGCACACGCACACACACACACACGCACACGCACACACGCACACATGCACACGCGCACGCATGTACACACGCACACGTACACACGCACACCCACACGCACGCGCACACGGACACGCACATACGCCCACGCGCACACGCACACACGCACACACGTACACACGTACACACGCACATACGCACACATGCACATATGCACACATGCGCACACATAACACACACGCACAAACGCACACGCACACACGCACACACACACGCACACGCGACACGGACACACGCACACACGCCCACGCGCACAAACGCACACACGCACACACGCACACACGCACACGCACACGTACACACGCACATACGACACACACACAACACACACACATGCACACGCACGCACACACTCACACACACGCACACGCGCACACGCGCACACACGTGCACACGTACACGCACATGCACACGCACACACGCACACACGCACACACGCACACACGCACACGTGCACACGCGCTCACGCGCACACGCGCACACATGTACACACGCGCGCACGCACACATGCACACACGCACACACGCACACTCGCGGACACGCACACACGCACACACGCACACACGCACACGTACACACGCACACGCACACACACGCGTGGCACACGCACACACGCACACCCGCACACACTTGCACACGCACACACTCACACACACGCACACGCGCACACGTGCACGCGCGCTCACGCGCACACGCGCACACATGTACACACGCACACACGCACACACGCACACACGCACACACGCACACTCGCGCACACGCACACACGCACACAGGCACACACGCACACATGCACAAAAGCACACACGCACATACGCACACACGCACACGTACACACGCACACACGCACACACACGCACACACGCACACACTCACACACGACACACGCACACACACACACCCACACACACGCACACGTGCACATGTGCACACGCACACGCGCACACGTGCAAGCATGTACACACGCACACACGCACACACGCACACACGCACACACACACTCACACACGCACACATGCACACATAAACACGCTCACACGCATAAACGCACACACGCACATACGCACACACGCACACACGCACACACGCACTAACGCACACGCACACGCACAAATGCACTCACGCACACGCACATACGCACACACACACGCACACACGCACACGCATATGCACGCACACACGCACACACGCTCACACTCACACACGCACACACGGACACGCGCACACGCACACGCATACGCACACACGCACACACGCACACACGCACACGCACACACACACGCACACACACACGCACATAGGCACACACCCACACACACGCAAACGCGCACATGTTCACGCACACATGCACACGCGCATACACACGCACACACGCGCACATACACGCCACACATGCACACACACACACAAACACGCACACGCATAAACGCACACACGCACACACGCACACACGCACACAATCACACACGCAGTTCACACGCACACGCACACGCACACCCACACACGACACGCGCACACGCGCACACGCACACACGCACACGCACACACGACCACACGCACAGACGCACACGCACACACACACACACATCACACGCACACACGCGCACACGCACACGCACACACACACTCACACACGCACATGCACACACATAAACACGCACACGCATAAACGCACACACGCACATACGCACACACGCACACACGCACACACGCACTAACGCACCTACGCACACACGCACAAACGCACTCACGCACACGCATACGCTCACACGCACACACGCACACACGCACACGCACATGTGCACGCGCACACACGCACACACGCTCACACTCACACACGCACACACGGACACGCGCACACGCACACACGCATACGCACACACGCACACACGCACACACGCACACACGCACACACTCACACACGCACACACACACGCACATAGGCACACACCCACACACACGCAAACGCGCACATGTTCACACGCACAGCACACGTGCGCGCATGTACACACGCACACACGCACACACCAACACACGCACACATGCACACATACAAACACGTTTCACGCATAAACGCACACACACGCACACACGCACACACGCACACAATCACACACGCACAAGTTCACACACACACACGCACACACACACCACACACACGCACACGCGCACACGCGCACACACGCACACACGCACACGCACACACGACCACACGCACAGACGTGCACACGCACACACGCACACACTCACACACGCACACACGCGCACACGCACAAGCACACGCACACACGCACACACGCACACCCACACACACGCTCACGCGCACACGCGCACGCATGTACACACGCACACACGCACACACGCACACACACACGCACACGCGCACACACGCACACACGCACACACAGACGCACATACGGACACACGCACAGACGCGCAAACGCACACGCACACACGCACACGCACACGCACACACGCACAGACGCACACACGCACACACACACGCACACACGCACACACGCACACCCACACGCACACGCGCACACGCGCACACGCGCACACACGCACACACGCACACGCGCACACGCGCACACACGCAATACGCTCACACGTGCACACGCGCACGCATGTACACACCACACACGCACACACGCACACACGCATACACGCACACACGCACATACGCACACACGCACACACGCACACACGCACACACGCACAAGCACACACCCACACATGCACACACGCACACCTGCACACACAAAACACGCCCACACGCATACACGCACACGCACACACGCACACACACGCACACGCGCGCACACGCACACACGCACACGCACACGCACACGCACACATGCACACACGCACACCACACGCACACGCACACACGCGCACACGCACACCTGCACACACGCACACACACACACACACACACGCACACGCACACACACACACGCACACGCGCACACGTGCAGACGCGCACACGCGCACACGCTCACACACACACACGCACTCACACACGCACACATGCACACACACACAAACACGCTCACACGCATATACGAACACACGCACACACGCACAAGTGCACACACGCACACACGAACTCACGCACACGCACACACGCACGCACGCACCATACCCATGCACACACGCACAAACGCACACACGCACACACGCACACACTCACACATGCACACACACACCCACACACGCACACGCATACGTGCACACGCGCACACGCGCACACGCACACACGCACACACACTCACACACGCACACATGCACACACACATAAACACGCTATAAGCATAAACGCACACGCACACACGCACATGCACGCACGCACACACGTACTCACTCACACGCACACACGCACGCACGCACACACGGACAACGCACCTACGGACACACGTACAAACGCACCACGCACACGCACATACGCACACGCACACACGCACACACGCACACACGCACACACGCACACACGTACACACGCACACACGCACACACGCTCACACGCACACACGCACACACGCACACACGCACACACGCACACACGCATACGCACACACGCATACGCACGACACGCACACACGCACACACGCACACTCACACACGCACACACGCATACACGAATACGCACGCATTACAAATGCCACACGCGCATACGCACACGTGCACGCATACACACGCACACACGCACACACACACGCACACACACACACGCACACATACATACACACACACACACACCACACACACACACACACACACACACACACACATATACACACACGCACATACGCACACTGCGCACACGCACACACGCACACAGGCACACACGCACATGCACAAACGCACACCACATACGCACAAACGCACACGTACACACGCACACACGTACACACGTACACGACACACTCACACACGACACACGCACACACACACACCCACATACGCACACGTGCACATGTGCATACGCACACGCACACGTAAGCATGTACACACGCACACACGCACACACGTACACACGCACATACGCATACACACACGCATACATGCACACATATAAACACGCACACGCATAAACGCACACACGCACATACGCACACGCACACACGCACACGC
>JARFJB010002055.1:322500-362500 GCA_036346205.1 Vesta saturnalis
CGCGCACACATACACACGCTCGCACGCACACATGCACACACGCACACACGCACACCGCACACACGCACACACGCACACGAACACACGCACACGTACACACGCGTACACAAGTACACACGCACACACGCACACACGCACACACGCACACACTCGCACACCCTCGCACACACTCACACACACGCACACGCGCACACGTGCACGCGCGCTCACGCGCACACGCGCACACATGTACACACGCACACACGCACATTCACGCACACACGCACACGCACACGCGCACACGCACACATGCACAGGCACATACGCACATGCAACACGCACACACGCATACACGTACACACGCACACGCACACACACGCACACACGCATACGCACACTCACACACGACACACGCACACACACACACACACACACACACACACACGCACACGCGCACATGTGCACACGCACACACGCGCACACGTGCACGCATGTACACACGCACACACGCACACACGCACACACGCACACACGCACACACGCACACTGCACACGCACATGCACACACACACATAACACGCATAAACGCACACGTACACACGCACTCACGCACACACGCACACACGCACACGCACACACGTACTAACGCAACGCACACACGCACAACGCACACACGCACACATGCACATACGCACACGCACACACGCACACACGTACACACGCACACGCACATACACGCGCGCACACACGCACACACGCTCACGCACACACGCACACACGGACACACGCACACGCACATGTGCACACGCACACACGCGCACACGTGCACGCATGTACACACGCACACACCCACACACGCACACCCACACACACGCTCACGCGCACACGCGCACGCATGTACACAGGCACACACGCACACACGCACACATGCACACACGCACATCACGTGAACATACGCGCACACGCGCACGCATGCACACGCACACACGCACACACGCACACACACACGCACACACGCACACACGCACACGCACACGCGCGTACACGCACACACGCACACGCACACACGCACACACGCACACCTCGCACACACCACACACACGCACACGCGCACACGTCACGCGCGCTCACGCACACGCACATGTACACACGCACACACGCACACTCGCACACACGCACACACGCATGCACAGACGCACACACGCACACACGCACACACTCACACACGCACACGTACACACGCACATACGCACACACACACACACGCACATACGTACACACGCACACACGCACACACGCACACACTCACACACACGCATACGCACATGTACACGCACACGCGCACGCGTGCACGCATGTACACACGCACACGCACACACGCACATGTACACACACACACACGCACACACGCACACGCACACACGTACACACGCACACACGCACACGCACACGCACACACGCACACACACACGCACATACGCACACACCACACACGTAACATGCACACATGTCACACAAACACGCCACGCGTACACACGTACACACGCACATACATACACACATGTACACACGCACACACGCACATACAAATACGCCTACACGCATACACGCACATACACACGCACACGCGCGCACACGCACACACGCACACGCACACACGCACGCACACATGCACACACGTACACACGCACACACGTACACACGCACACGCATACGCACACATGCACATACACACACACACACGCATACACACGTACACACACACACACGCACACGCGCACGTGCACACGCGCACGCACACGCTCACACGCACACACACACGCACGCACACACGCACACACACACATAAACACGCTCACACGCGTAAACGCACACGCACACACGCACACACGCACAAGTGCACGCACACACGCACTCACGCACACACGCACACACGCACACACGCACACACACACACGCACACACACACACACGCACACACGCACACACTCACACACACACACACACACACACACGCACACACGCGCACACGCACACGCGCACACGCACACGCACACACGTACACATGCACACACATAAACAACAAGTATAACACGCACACACGCACACGCACACACGCACACGCACACACGTACACGCACACACGCACACGCACACGCACACACGTACACACGCACACGCACACGCACAAACACACGCACACACGCACATACGCACGCACACACGCGCACACACGCACACACGCACACACGTACACGCACACACGCACACACGCACACACGCTCACGCACACGCACACACACACGGACACACGCACACACGCACACGTATACACACGCACGCACACACGCACACACACACACGCACACACGAATACGCGCACATGCACACGCACACGCGCACACGCGCACACGCGCACACGTGCACGCATGTACACACGCACACACGCACACACGCACACACCCACACACGCACACACACACACACATACAAATACACACACACGTACACACGCACACACACACACGCACACGCACATGTGCACACGCACACACGCGCACACGTGCACGCATGTACACACACACACACATACTAACACACGCACACATGCACACCCAGAAACACGGTCACACGCATAAACGCACACACGCACACACGCACACACGCACACACGCACAAGTGCACACACGCACACACGCACTCACGCACACACGCACACACGCACACACGCACACACGCACACACGCACACACGCACACACGCACACACGCACACACGCACACACGCACACACGTCACACGCACACACGCACATACGCACACGTACGCGCACACACACGCATACGCACACACGCACACACGCACACACGCACACACGCACACGCATACGCACACGCGCACACACGCCACACGCACACCAACACGCACGTATGTACACACGCACACACGCACACACGCACATACGCACACGCAGACACGCACACACGCACACGCGACACGCACACACACACACGCACACACGCACACACGCACACACGCACACACGCACTCACGCACACGCACAGACGCACACACGTATACGCACAACGCATTTACGCACACGCGCACAAACGCACCCACGCACAAACGCACATACGCACACATGCACACACACACACACACACACACACACACACACACACACTCACACAAGCACACATGCATGCACACACACATAAACACGCTCACAAGCATAAACGCACACACGCACACACGCACAAGTGCACACACACACACGCACACGCAGACACGCACAAACGCACTCACGCACACACGCACATACGCACCCACGCACACACGCTCACACGCACACACGCACACACGCACACACGCACACACGCACACACGCACATCGCACCTACGCACACGCAAACGCACCACGGACACACGCACATACGCACACACGCACACACGCACACGCACACACTCACACATACGCACACACGCACATACATATTACCCACACACGCACACGCGCACACGTGCACACGCGCACACGCGCACGCACACACGCACATGCACACACACATAAACACGCACAAGTATAAACGCACACACACGCACACACGTACACACGCACACACGCACACACGCACACACGCACACGCACTATCGCACCTACGCACACACGCACAAACGCACACGGACACACGCACATACGCACACACGCACACACGCATACGCACACCACACACACACCACACACGCACACACATACACACACCCACACACGCATACGCGCACGTGCACACGTGCACACACGCGCACACGCACACACGCACACACGCACACACGCACACGCGGACAACGCACACGCACACACGCACAAACGCTCTAACTTAATTCAAATGAATTGGAGCCTGTTTTTGAAGTGAGAGTTGTTTTTTCAAGCTGTAACTTAAACCAAGTCAGCATTTTGCAATAAAGGTTGTTTTTTGTATAAATCGTTATTCAAAATATACAAATGTGTGGGGTTAGGTAAACAAATGGTCAAATGCCTGGGGTCAAATTCAAATTCCCCGCAGTTTCTCAAAAGCCAACGTCTACTCTTTGCTTTGTGCGTGCGTAAATTCGTGCGTGCGAGCGTGCGTACGCGCGCGCGCGTGTGTGTGTGTGTAGCACTAGAAACACTGCTTTGTATGATTTTTCTCAAGGTATTTTAGCAATAAAGGTTGACTTTTACAGACTGTAAGATAATTCAAGTCGGTATTTTGCAAGCTATAAGTTAAATCACACCGGTACTTTGGAATGACAGTTGATTTTGCAGGATGTAAATTAATTCAAGTTTTTATTTTTAACATGGAAACAGGTTTTGCAAGATGTAAGTTATAATTTGATTTATTAACTTTCATTTGCGGATGATCGACTGTTTTCCCACGACGGTGTTCTCACGTTTAGGGAGAGGACCAGCTCTGAGTGTTCGTTAGCCTTATCTACAAACTAAGCGGTCGCTCATAGGAGCTAGTTATATACAGTCTCAGAATCGTTACCTGAAGGTTGTGAAGAATTGTTAGCTCAGATTCCGGATTTGATTGATTTTAGTCTGACTGATTTGTTGGATTGAGTCTTATACGCTTGCGATAGAGGACTGTTTTAAGGTTTGGTTATATTTGTTATTGCACTATTGCGTAATAATAATAATAACGATGCGCACTGGGTAAAGTAAAAAAAAAACATTGTGTCCTATAGCTACTTTAAGAGATGAAATCTATGTTAGTTTGAAATAGTAGGTTAGAGCGTTAAGAACCTTTAAACTTAAATAGGTTGAACGAATCATGCTCACCTTTCTTAGCTATATGAAACGATGGATGACTTTTTTAGGTATAGGTATATTTTATTTTTAAATGCAGAGACTTAAATACAAATTCAAATTTCCAACCGGGGGGCGAAGGCCCAAGAGCAAGTTCCGAAAGCTTTTACTTGTCTTACAAACTAGCATTAGCTCCCTTATCAGAATACAGATTCAAATTTCTCACAATAAATAATCAGAATATAGAGAATTAAATACAAGTTCAAGTTTACCGCCAAGTGGGCCATGACAACGGGGGCGGAACCCCAAAAGCAAGTTCCGAAGACCTATACCTGTCTTGTAAGTTAGAATTAGGTCTCCACTTATTAGAAGAAAAATGTAAATTTCCTGCCATAAACTGCAAAGGCTTAAATGCAATTTCAAATCTTCCTTGAGGGGCCGAAGGCTCTAAAGTTGCGAAGCCCTATAACTGTCATATAAGTAAGCATTAGGCCCACTTATTAGAATATAATTTCCAATTTCTCGCTATAAACAATCAGAATGTAAAAACTGAAACACAAATTTAAATTTCCCGTCAAAGGGGCCGGGGACAAAGACCCGAAAGCAAGTTGTGAAGCCCTATACCTGTTTTATAAGTTAGCAATATGTTCCCGCTGATTAATTAAAATTTCCCCCCTTATAGATGGCGCAATAAACAAATTCAAATCTTTTGTCAAGGACTGAGAGTAAGTTGCTAAGCCCTACACCTGTCTGACAAGTTAGCATTAGGCCCCTTGTTAGAATACAAATTCATATTTCCCGCCATAACCAATCAGAATGCAGAGACTTAAATACAAATTTAAATTTTCCACCAATGGGGCCTCGACAAGGGGAACAAACCTCAAAAGCAGTTTGCGAAGCCCTGTACATGTCTTATAAGTTAGAATTTCGCCCCCTTGTAGAATACAAGTTCAAATTTCCGCAAATGGTTTTACGACAGTGCACGAAGGCCTCCGAACAAGTTCCGATTACGACAAGTGTGGTGAAACCCCGAGAGCAAGTTACGAAGTTCTACACCTGTCTTCTAAGTTAGCATTAGGTTCACTTATTAGAATACAAATTCAAATTTTCCGCCAAGGGGATCACGACAATGGACGAAGACTCACGAATAACTTCCGATCACGACAAGGGGGCGCACTCCCGAGAGCAAGTTTCAAATCCCTAGCTTACAAGTTAGCATTAGGCCCCTTATTAGAATACACATTCAATTTCTCGCCATAATCAATCAGAATGCAGATACTTAATCCCCCAATCAGAGTACAGCTGCTGTGTGGTTGGGCTAAAAGGACAAGCACTCAATCAATAGCAACCTCCAAATAACCAAGACATGAGAAATTTTTTTGGTGTAATAATGTATATGGGATTAGTAAAGTAGCCAAAGTTTCAGATTATTGGAGTAACCACATCCTTTTCGTGGCCGTATACATTTCAGGCAATACATTCCAAGCAAAAGATACCGATATGGTGTCAAACTTCTTAAGCTTTGCGATCCGAAAGGGTATACATATCGTTTGTCAGTATATACAGTGCAAGATTTTGAAAAATTGGAGAATGATACTAAAGCTTTATCAGAAAGAGTGGTTTTGCAACTGGTGGATGGATATCTAACCCAAGGAAGAACCGGTATACTTGATAAGTTTTACACTTCAATATCCTTGGCAAAGAGCCTTCTTGCAGCTGAAACACATTTCTTGGGCACGTTAATTAGTTGGTTGGGGCAGAAGGCATCGTGGTGGGCAAATGCCAAGATACGAGAGAAGTTTTTTTTCTAACAACAAAACATGATACTGAAATAAAATCAACAGAAAAAAAGAATAAAACAGGTAAGGAAATCAATAAACCGGCAGCTATCATTGACTATAAACGCTGGAAATGATGGAATTGGTGTCTCAGACCGAATGGGCAGCTATTTTTCTCCACTTCGAAGAATTGTACGGTGGCACCATAAAGTTGTGTTCGAACTGTTGTTGAATACAGCAGTCGTCAATTCCTTATTGATTTACAAGTTTTCTTTACAAACCGATTCAGATATATGAGTTTCGAGAAAAACTGGTACTAAGTTTATTAAGTTGAGAAAAAACCTGAGGAAATCCCAAAAGACAAACACACTCTGCACTCCACTGAGCGAAGAGGAAAGGATAATATGAAAAAAAGGATTAGATGCGTTGGTTGCTACGAAGAAACTGCTCATGACGGAGGCCGATCTAACGCTATTAAGGATTCGAAATTTGTGTCCACATATTGCGACAAATGTAATAAAGCATTTTGCTTACCATGTTTCAATAAGTCACACTAAAACATATTTTTGTAATATTTTTTATAATCATCACCGGTGCTGCACATGGCACATAAGCGACCCATATTATTTGTATGCCGCGTACATCACCGATGTCACACAGTGTTTTTTAAAAAAAAGGTGTTTTTTGTGTTACCTTACTGTTGTCATGATCAAAAGTATCTTTAAGTAATATATTGAACTTACGGATTCCATTGTGTGTGCTCGTACAGATCACACCTGTTTACGTGCGGTCCTGAATTTAAAAATGTTTAAAAAATTATAAATAGTTAACGTAAAATTTAGTCATTAAGTGTAGTGCGGCGAGGTCGTAATAGCGCGCTGACCCGCAAGGTAACAGTGACCGTGAGTAGATAGCAAAAATATATCTTAATTTTACACATACGTATTTTAATCCAAAATTTGCATTTACATTTCATCTCCTCATAATATTTAAAGAAGTATTATTAAGGCAGACGTAATCATAAATTACGCACAAACCTATACCCATCACGTTCCTTACAATACCATCCCACAAACGGCGTTTCAAAATCCGCCTTCGTCATTTATACACCCCCCAGGATTCACACCATTATCACAGCATATAAATCCCCAACAAACCTCCAACCAACATGTACAATATACACAACCTCAATATCTTACACAACCAATAACTCCACATCATAACTATCAACAGCTGCACCCACCATTAACGCATCCAAGAGAACCTGAGTGGACAACCGTACAGCTGCTGAAATTAACGATAACGGAGAGAAACACTACTACTGGCTAGGCAATACAGTGGCAACTAAAAACAGGTACGAAGTCCTCAACAAAGAGGATGCAGATACAAGCGTGCACACCCTGCAGAATGAGGAGGAAAAAAAGTACCTACACCGCCACCAATTCTTATTTCGGGTGTCAAAAACATAAATCCAATGATCGAACTTTTAGAAAACCTCGTGAAAGATAAATATACCACAAAAACGTTATAAAACAATGAAGTCAATGTACAACCACATGACGGACCAGCATATACCACTGTAATCAATGCTCTTATGGACAAGAAAACCGATTTTCATACCTATAAACCGAAGCCTTCCGTGTGATCTTTAAAAATGTACATCATATCGACCTAGCTGCATAAAATGAAATTTTTATTATAATATATTATTATATATTATAATATTAATAATATCAGCTATCTCACTTCAATTTTTAAATGCAATGCCTTATTTTTATTTAATTTTTGGATTCTATGGCATATTTGTGATTACTTTTATTAAGACTCCTACCAACCTATCTTTTGTAGTTTCAATGTCATAGAATCCAAAATGAAATAAAAATAGGACATTGCATTTAAAAAATTGAAGTGAGATAGCGCCACCTGGCGATGATGGGCGTTGACTCAAATCTTTGTGCCAACAAATGTGCGCCCTTGGAAGATATTCACAAAAATATTTTCATAATTTAAAATCTTCATCCGCTCTCGAGATATTGCACTGTCCCATTCCTCGCTGAACACGTTATATATATATATATATATATATATATATATATATATATATATATATATATATATTATCTTTTTTATGTCAGCTATACATTAGAAGAGAAATACCACAATGCAAAAAATGTCAAAGATTCGGACATACGAAAAACTACTGTAACAACTCCCCGATATGTGTTAAATGCACATAAAACCATACCACCAGTAACTGTAGCAGAAAACTCAAAGACGATAAGGTTGTCTGTGTAAACTCTAAAAAGAACCACCCGGCAAACTAACGCGGATGAATTATACATAAGCAGTTACAGGAAAGAGTCTACCCAGCACATAGACATAGAGTCGCCACCTCAAGAACCCTCCAGACGTGGTTGACTTTCACGCAAGCAACCAACTCCACCCCTCAAAAACTGCACAACGCACAGGCCTTACGACATCAAATCATACAATCTCAACCACAGCCAACGATATCTCCGACCTCAAAAAGATTATGAAAAAGCTGACGGAGCAAATGGGTACACTACTAAACCTCCTTAGAGCCCTTATCACTAAATCTCACTAATGGCACAACTACTAAAAATCGGCATTTGGCACGCCAATGGCCTGAGTCAGCATGTAGACGATCTTAACTTCTTCCTACTCATCCACAATATCGACATTATGTTAATCTCAGAAACAAGATTCACAGACAGAAGTCACGTAAAGCTACCTAACTATATCATGTATTGTACAAGCCATCCTGACGGCACCGCGCACGGAGGAACCTACGGCACTACGAATGAACACCATTCGGCCAAGAAAACATGCAGCCACTACTATAAAGGTACAAGATAACTTAAGAAATCTAACATTGACAGCAGTTTACTTGCCCCCAAGATATAACAATAAGCAACACGACTACGAAAACTTTTTCAATACACTAGGCAATACATTCATCTCCGGACGTGATAATCGTTCTAAACGCGTCTGGTGGGGATCTCGAACCACAACATCTAATGGCAGACAGCTCCTATCTACTATGCAGCGCCATACTCGCGGCTTTTTATCGTCGGGCGAACCCACATATTGGCCGTCTGACCCCAACAAGCAGCCGGACCTATTAGATTTCTGCGTAACAAAAGGGGTTAACACTCGAAGGTTTAATACAATATTATGCTTTGATCTCACCTCCGACCACACTATCATCATTACATCTATATACGCAAATATCATTGAACTCCGAAAAGAACCTTCATTATATAATAAATATACCGATTGGAACCTCTTTGGAAAAAGTCTCGATCAATCTATAAAACTAGCCACCCCCGTTATAACCGAACTAGATACTGAACAAGCAGTAGGAGAACTTACTAAGATATTACAAACCCATGCATGGTCCTCAACACCCGAACAGGTTGCAAGAAAACCTAAAGAGTATTATAACAAACATTACTACTGACGAAGATAACTGTAAGTGTTATCGAAACGTTTAGATTGTATAATTTAAAGTACACCATTAAAAAACTCCAAAAAAGATAAGTATTTTATTATGAGTGTTAATGGTGAAAGTTTATATTTTCGTATTACATTTCCATACTAAAGAGTATTGTTCGAATAACGTAAATGACCGGATCTCTGAAAAACGAAAAGCTCGAAAACGATTGCCAGTAAGTAAATGTCCAGAAGACAGACGAACTCTCAACAGATTGATTGGCTCGTCAACTAAAAGTACTGCTATAACAACTCAAAAATGAATTCCTCCAAGAATACCTACAAGGTCTTAGTCCTAATAGTGAAACCGACTATTCCTTATGGAAAGCGATGAGAAGGCTAAGACGACCCCTACAGACAACAGCGCCCCTACGAACAGAAAATAACGATTGGGCCAGAACACAAAAAGCCAATGTTTTCTCCAAACATCTTTCTAGAGTATTTGATCCGTTCCCGGATAATGCCACGCCGGAAGAAGAACTCGAACTGACCACTATTCTTGAAACACCGTATCAACTATCGCTACGCTTCAAACCGTTCTCCCAATTTGAAGTTAAAACCGTCCTTAAAAGGTCATTTAACCCCAAAAAAGCCCCAGGTTACGATTTGATAACGGGAATAATCCTGCAAGAGCTTTCCGAAAATTGCACTAAGCTTCTAGTGCGCATATTCAACGCACTACTAAGATTAGGGTACTTCTCCAGCCAGTGGAAGGTGGCACAAATCCTTTTAATCCAAAAACCTGGCAAAGCCCCTACGGAAGTTACCTCATATAGACCAATCAGCCTGTTACCTGTGCTCTCCAAGGCACTTGAAAACTCTTGCACAAACGCATACAGCCACTTATGGACGACCTCAACCTAATACGAAATCGCCAGTTTGGGTTCAGGTATAACCATGGAATCATCGAACAAGTTCATTGATTCGTCATCAAAATAAACCGAGACTTGAAAAACAAGCGTTATTGCTCAGCCATATTCTTAGATCTTACACAGGCATTCGACATAATCTGGCACCAAGGGTTTCGTTACACAATTACACGATGTTTACCCCACACTCTCTATCCTATCCTCAGCTCTTACCTTACTGATAGATACTTCTATGTCAAATACCAGAACATACACACCAAACTCTACCCCATCCACTCCGGTTACCTCAGGGCAGCATTCTCGGGCCAGCATTATACCTTCTATACACGTCTGACATCCCCACATCCAGAACGACAGAAATCGCCACATATGCTGACGATATTGCTATCCTTGTGTACCACACTAATCCAGCAAGCGCCACCCGAAATTTACAAACCCACCTATATAAATTACAGGTATAAACGATGGAGACTGCAAGTAAACGAAACGAAGTCGACTCACCTAACATTCACGTTGAACCGAGCTACCTGCCCTCCCGTAACAATAAATGGAATACCCATAATACATGCAAATGGTACTAAATACTTGAGTATTCATCTGGATAGAGAACTGAATTGGCGAAAGCATATTTTTACCAAGCGCAAACAATTGGGAATAAAGCTCCGACAGATGTTCTGGTTAATAGGTCGACAATCAAGTCTCAAATTTGGAAGTAAACTACTTCTCTATAAAACAATACTACAACCCATATGGACCTACGGGATTCCACTATAGGGGACCGCCAGTAACTCCAACATAGAGATTCTACACAGCTTTCAAAATCAAAAGATTCAAACCATCTGACTTACAACAACGATTCACCTAAAAAAGTAAACAACACTCACTGACGCTGCTATCGCCAGCTCAAGCCATCAGAATACCTCCCTCCGCGCCACTCAAATGTCCTCGTATTAAATTTAACTACATAAAATGTATTTATTATCCAGCTATGGATAGATTGTACGAAAAATAAGAGTTATAATAAAAAAAACCTTCCTTACGGTGGCAGCCAACGTGTTAATATAAACTATACAAACACATGACAGAAGCCACAAAAAGTAACAATCATGATAACAATGGTAGTTTTCGAATAATACTTACATTTGCTAATAGCTATTTATTCAGTACTGTTATCACAAAAAGATATAAATATGCTTATTTTACAACAAAAATCAAACCCAAATCGATACTCTGTAAATACAGCTTACCTAATAATAGTCAAGTTAAACATATTGCGGACACAGACCATGGTCATAATCATAATATTCTGAATTCTTGTTACACGTGTGTTTAGAATAATTGTTTTCAGTTATTACGCATTTATCCATTATCTCTTTTCACTACATAAACTCGTCTAACTTTGTTCTCTAGAATTCTATATTTTAAACCTTTATACTCTAAAAGGTGTGTACTGTATACACAGTGTCCCACGCAACTGGCCTATTAGAAGTTTATAGACTTCCCGTTTATGGATTCTCATGAAGTTTTGTACCGCTAGGTTTCAGATTGTGGTCTATCCAACTAAATTATTTCCAACTTTCTGACACTTGCGTTTAAAGCGGAAGTAGCTGTCAACTTTCTTGTTTTAAATAGAACACCCCATATTTTATTTTTTTTTCTAATTATAAGTGACATTATAAGTAAGTTTTGTTCATAGCTCCCTATACCTAAATTTGATATTCTCGAGAAAAAAAATTTTTTTTTAATTTTTGACGGAAACGCGCCTTCAAAAATAATATCATTACCTGCAAAACTTTTGATGGAAGAACTACATAAAGTTCAAGGAGGTGTGACTTTCAACTTTATGCTTAGTTGAGAAATTGTAGTTTTTGATAGGGCCGTAGTGAATTTTATTTTGAGCCCATTTAATATTGTGAATGACTTAAATATATTTTATGCATCAAAAACAGAGAACTTTTATGTCCCTACAAATTTTATTTTATCACCATCCCTTCAGAATAAACAGTTTCTGGGTAATTCTAATTTAAAAAGTTGCCTACATAATTTTTATTTCTCCGGGAACTTATTATCTGGATGGCCCTAAAGCGCAATATTAATACTAGGTTTTGACAGTTGGCCAAGAGTCAAAACGTCCCTGTTTAAAAGTATTTCGTAAATAAGTTAACACATAATAGTTTAATCTACAATGGAAGAATATTCCAACCAAGACATATTCAGTGTGTTCTGTATTTATGGAGAATGGCAAATGATTGTGGAAAGAACTTACCGGATATTTAATGAACGCTGCCCTTACCTACCCTCAATGACAAGAAAGAAGTTCAAAAAACTTCAGGCAAATTTTCTACGGTTTGGTCAGGATTCGACGAAAAAAATGGTCCTCAAAGTGGTTACCGAAGACAAAAATTCCGAAATAAACGTCGTAACATATTTTAATTCCCATCCGTATTACTTCATAGGAACAGCTTCAAGAGGCTTTGGTATACCAAGATCCTCAATACAAAGGATTTTAAAGAATCATGGAATGCATCCATACAAATTCGTAGTCCTTCAAGATTTATGTCCAGGTGATGAAGACAGAAAAAAATGTAATTATGAAAATTCAAAGGGACCCCTCCGTTTTTGTCAAAAGTCATTTGGACGGATGAGTCAAAATTTTTATTCAAAAAAAACGTTAATTTCTCAACTAAGCATAAAGATCAAAGTCATACCTCCTTGACCATATACCTTGAACTTTATGTGGTTCTGCCATCAAATGTATTGGAGTTAATAATATTTTTCTAAAGGTGCCATTCCGTCAAAAATTTTCAAAATACCCTTTTTCTCGAGAATTATCAAATTTAGATATAGGAAACTATGAACAAAACTTATTTAGAATGTCACTTAGAATTAAAAAAAAAAAAATAAAATACAGGGTGTTCTATTTAAAATAAGAAAGTTGACAGCTACTTCCAGTTTAAAGAGAAGTATCAGAAAGTTGGAAATCATTTAGTTGAATAGATCACCATGGAAAACGTAGAGGTACAAAATTTTATGAAAATCCGTAAACTTCTAATAGGCCATTTGCGTGGGACACCCTGTATATACAAAAACTTTGAACCATTTACAGCATTATTTCTAAAATAAAAATAATAAATGATAATCCCAAACATACACCAAACAATATAAAAATAAAGAAAAAGTGATTTAGTGTTAAAGCTACAGGTAGAGAATTTCCAAACTTAGACGATTTTTCACGAGTAAGGATTTTTCTATAACCTTATTGGAGTAGACGCCAGTTTCTTTCCAACTTTGTATAACGGCATTTATAGATGGCAGAATGTAATGAGAGTTTTTCATAGAAAAAGCCACATCCATATTTGTGGTGTATCTGTTATCAACAACAAAACTTGATTTACTACCATCACGAAAGTACATAACAAAATCATTATTTAACATTAAATAAATACAACTTTTATTAGTAAGTGCCGATGTATTTGTGTCTAAAATTAGTATTCTGCTTTTAAGTTTCGTATAAACTTCATCATAAGATCTTTCTTCTATAAAATATCTTTCTTCAATACCTTTCAAGGTGCATACATACATTTGAGAATGTGCCATTTGCTCAATAGTCTCAATTTTAGAATCGAAATTAGAAGTCAGAACTGTTACTAAATTTGCTTTAAATGCAGTTTGCATAATAATGGAGTAAAGTGAATAAAACAGAAAAATGCATCGTAGCGAAACTACTCCTGGCAAATGTGTTAGATAGCAACCAGTTGTTAGAGAACACATATTTAAAAAAACGTTTGAGAAATCAGTTTTAAACTGAAAGCCTTGAGAGAATTTTAACGTCATCCACCATACCAGCGAAGATGCCATAAACGCACAAACGGTTAGGATCCACACTTGATATCCAAATATTATTTTAATGACGTCAAACGTTAACTCTTTTTCGTTAATAAGGTAAACCCAAACGAAATAATCAGTTAAAAATACATCACTAATGTAAGAAAAATTTTCCAACACTAAACTTCCAGTATCAATAAACTCCAATTCCAAAAATGCAGTGTTATGCTTAGATAAGTCTTCTAAATCAGTTTTGATTACGTCATTTTTGGAAATTGTTAGCTTTAAGCTATATTGTATGTAATTTAAAAATTCATTTGCTACTCTAAATGCTACAGTTCCTTCATCGCTCTTATCCAAAACTATTGGACATCCATTCATGTTGCGAATTGGTTTCGGGAAATAAATATTAATATTGCTTGATGAACAATTATGAATCATGTATTCCACGACAACGTTACCACAATTATTCTTCACATAATAAGGATCACTGGAGTAAACATAATATTGATGATCATCTCCTTCAGCAACCATTAAGACGTTAATGATATTAAAAGACCATAAAATTCTGAAAACTTCCTTAACGTTTCCGAATAAAATTACTATCAAAAATTTACCCACTAAAAATGTATTGGAATTCCATACAACGCCTTTTTTTAAGTTTATTAGCAAATCTACTAGCGAAGTATAATTTTCTGTTAAAATCACGAAATTGCAACCATATTCATTAAAGTATGTTACCGACTTCTGAAAATTTAAAATCACTCGCGGGTTAGACCACTCATCTAAAAACAGATCGTTATTATAAATATCTTGCAATACGTAAATATTAGATTCATTAGTAAAAATTTTGTTTCTAACGGATGAAGCACATCTCCAAATTTCCTTAAGTTTGTTATGCTCTTCAGTAAGCAATCCATTACTCTCAATATTAAAACAAGTAAATAATATTACTATCAGATACTTAGAACTCGCAACCTTGCACTTTAGGAACATTGCGTTTGAGGCTTACAATAATAAAGAGAATATTTGTTACTTTGATGAATTGTCCAAAATTATACCACTGTTTGAAATGAATGCCTTCAATTTATAAAATGTAAGCAAGTAATTTAGCTGCGATTTGTCAGTTGATAAATAGTACTTATGGATTTTTCGTCAGTTTTTATAATTGGGTACATAAATACTGATGTGGCAACACATTTGTTGTCTTTTCTGGAGTATGATTTTATACATAAGCTTGAAATCATGTGTAATTAAATTGTAAAATAAATGGTTCCAAAAGATGAACTTCACAATAAATCGTTAAACTTTTTTTTCTACGTTCATTCAAACTAGGTGAATGCTAATGCATTACATGACTTTGTTGCAAAATACTAAAGAATATATGGGGTATTTTTATATCTTTGAAATATTCAGCTGTATTAGAAATAATTAATAAAAACCAAAAACTGACACCCCCCCCTCGCCGAGGCATCCAGACATCCTGGCCGATCTTGACAAAAAGCTAATACATCGATTTAGCGATAGTGAAAAAAAAGTCGATTGCATAACCTTCTATACCTACATAATGTGTATATGTAGGTTTAGAGTTAAAAATAGATACCTCGTATTGTTTGTTCATTGTGCAAAATATGGCAGAAAATCAAAATTTTTAAGACTTTGAAAAATATGGTATGGTGATTTGCTTTGTCTAGAGTAATGAAAACGCCGACGCAGCAGTAAATTTGTATTTTAACAGGTAAATGTAGTTTCCTTGGTATTAATTTTGATTATTAAGTAACTGTACATTTATGTAGGTTTCCAGAACGGGGACAACCTAGTAAAAGCACGTTTTATACACTAAAAAGAAATTTAATTAATTAACTCCAAATATTCCCCCAAAGTCAACGAGGACGATTTGGGCTAAACGTTTCCTGATTTATACTACGATCAAAAATAAAATTCTACATTTTCGAAGGAAACTTATCCGCTCCTAGTTATTTGGACATTTAAGACAATTAAGTTAGTGGGGACATTTACAAGGAATGGACACGCATAGGCAGGTGAAAAAAGTATGGAGTACAAAAGTAAAAACCAAAAGAAATAGAAGCAGACCACAAGAAACATGGAACAATACCATAGGAAGAATAATGAAGAGTAGAGGAACAACATGGCTAAGCAGCAAAAGTGCTTAGTGCAAACAAAAAAGGAGTGGTGCAAGTTAGTGCATGGAACCAACGACGATAAAAGAGAGGTTAGGACCCATCGTAATAATATATGAGAAAAATAATCCAATTACATGATAGTATACGTTTGTGTTTATTAAATTGTTAGTATTGTCACCCCTAGGAATTAAATTTATTTGATTAGAAGGATGTTAAGTGTAATGACAACCCTATACCAATGCTGGTAATTATAGGTTTATGATTTTATATATATATATATATATATATATATATATATATATATATATATATATATTTCTCCCAGACAACAAAGTGAGCCAAGCATATGGAAAAATTACGTTTGAAGTGAGGTCCGCGTTAAAGTGAGGTCTGTATATGGACCTCACTTTAAACCTCGTGTTATTTTAGTATTAACTGATAATTTATGTGGTGTAGTACTGTTTATACAAAAATCTCACGGACCTCATTTTACCACAGGAACATAGAAATATGTATAATACAGTTCGCCGAATTACCGTCGACGGCGCTACTAACGTTTGTATATTTTTCATACATGTATATTCCACAAATGTATACCTACATAATGAGGACCGCAAACATGGCAACATTGGTAATTTATCATCTAGTATAATTATAGGAATTTTGAGAATTTAGGTCAACATTTTTAATAGGAAGTACTTTTTTTGTTCTTTGATATATGCATGTATTGTTTTTAACAGAAAGTTAATTAAAATCTTTGACCGATTATTTTAAATATATGTAGCATAAAACGTATCACTTAAGGAACACTTGATCCACTTAGGTATTTAGAGTGTTTTTTATCAATAGCTAGCCACGTTTTTTTTGGCAAAATAAAAATTACTATGATACTGTCAAAGGAAAAAATCTAATGTATGGATCACATAACATTTTTTATGCCTGTGCGATTCTATATTAGCGAAGTATAAATAAGCAAGAGTCAGTGACAGTACCCCTAAGCAATAATACAATAACAATAATAAAACAATTACTGGAGATTGTACTCAATTTATTATAACTTCATTTAGCCTTACTATAAGTATTCACAACAAAAATTTTAATTTTTTTGCAAGATTGATTGCTAAATAATGCAACATTGTCTGACTTCAATGAAATACATCTTTTTTTGGGTGGTTTTTTGTTTTTTATATGGCTTTCAAAATATTTTTTGACCACCTCTTTTTGGTTCACTGTCCATGGTTCTAATATTCTTTTATTACTTGCTTTTGGATAACCTTCCTAAAAAAAATTGTTGGCTTAACAATCAATCAACTTAAATTTTGCATTATACTTTCTCCGTATTTTGTTACTAATGTTTCTGATCCCATATTGTGTATAATTTCATTTTCAGAATCTTCCTCTATATCAAAATTGATGTCTATTTCATCTAAAGTTTTGCTTTTGAATTTTGCTAATTCTCCCGTTTCTGATAAAATTAATAATTTTGAAACTTTGGCAGTTTGATAAATATCATTTGGTAATCTATAATATGTTTTATGAATTTCGGAGGTATGACCCATGAAGGTAGCCAATTGCTCTAAGTCATTTTGTGACATTGTTACGAGATGTTTTCTCATTTTTGTTGATGTTAAGGCTGCTGGATTTTTAGCACCAGCACGTTTAACATGTTTATACATTACTTGTGAACCTACAATACTGTTGAGTGACTTTAAATTTGCAAATAGGTACGAATTTTCTTTTTTAACAAAATTGCCACGAATATTTACAAGCATATTGGCACATTTAACCATGTGATTGATAAGTAGAACTGGAACACCTCTGCTCCTTTTACCACGAATTACTATTCTTTTAAAGGATCGCATTAATATTCTTTCACTTTCTGTAATATAAGCTTCAAATTCGTTTTCACTCTGAGTATTGATATTTTCGACATATGACCTTAATGTCATCCGTTGCAGTTCCCCAACTCTTCGCCTATTAAGTACAATTATTTGAATATAGGTTAATTCTTGCAATAATTGGAAATTTTGGATATCATTTGGATTGCTTTCCAAAACTTCTAAACACTTTGAAGACTCTACATGTAAGTAATTTTTTAATAATGCCGAATCTTCTGCTAGTGGTATTAATGTTGGTTTGTTCCATTTCTTTTGTTGTAAGTCACTGATGGCAAGTGTGGATATTTCATAGCGACATTCATTTGTTATCAACTCCTTCAAATCTTTTAATTTATTCAAACGTGCATTTGAACCAACTTCTTTAAGAGACACAGAAAATGCTACATCTATGCATTCCTTTAACAAGGTGCCCATATTAATTGCCAATGTCGGAGCTCCAAACGTTTCGTTTTCTGAATTGTGTTTAGAGATACTTTTTGTGCAACGGACCAGTATGTCAAAATGTGAGGGTTCTAAAGCCTCCAGTAAATGTTTTATGTCAATTTCTATCCTGATTTCTACTAATAGTGCATACAGTTGTCGCATTTTTCGTGAAGCTACTAACCGAAACTGTTTTTCTCTGTGACTTTTTAAATATCTATTAGCAACCTCGCAAATCAAACTATCTCCTTTTGCAGCCAAGGAAATTTAATCTGCTCGCATGATAGGGAATACTTCTTTTTGTAAAATGTTATTTTGTTAATGCGCTGACAATAATGGTTGTCCATCACTTTGAACATTTCTTCTTATGTTGTTATCGTCCATATTATGTGGGCATTTATAAACATGGCGAAACAAATATTTCTTTTTATAAAAGCCACGGCATTATTTGCAAGGCAAATAAGTACATAATGAAGGCTTTTTGTCATGACGATCTGTAGGTTTTCTTATTAGCACAACAATATTTTCAAAGCTGGCTCTTAAAAAATTACCTTTTTTCTTAATTTATTAAAAAGGGTTTTTCTTTTTTTGCTTCCAATCTTTAAAGCCATAATTTCTTGCACTTCAGTTTCACAGGAATGATGTCTAAGGGTATGGCGGGAAAACTACAATACATTAGATTCACAAAAAAAAACAATAATCTCGTTTATCCCATTTCCTTTTCATTTTATCGGTTTTTGTAACCTATAAAAACTGACATGAAAAAGCGAAGAAAAAAAAAACTGTTAAATGGTAAACGTACCGCCCTATCACCAGAAGCAATATTTGACACATCTGCAGACGCGATTTCACTGACAACTTCAGTCTGAAAAAGTTGAAAACATACTCAAAATTTTAATTAATAATGCAACTTAACTTTTACCTTTTTTGGAGTTTTATTTCCTCCATTACTATCAATTTCCATGGCCTAAAAAATATAGCTGTAGATATTATGTAAATACTTTCGAAAATCTCACCACTACTGAATCCGTTCCAATTTGACTACGAAATCCACAATACACTTCCGGTATAACAAATTCTGATGAATCTTCACTTTCCGTCTCTAAATCAGTTTCAGGAATATAATCTTTATCTCTAGAGTCATCACTAAAATCATAACTTGGTGTCAGGTTGTCTTCTGTTATCTAAGGAATGAATCATAAGTAGGTATTTGGAAATGCATAAGCATCAAAGTAAATCCTTTTAGAAATGGCCAGAATAGCAAACCAAAAGTAATTTACAATTTTTTTTGTATATTTGGTATATGTGTCTATAATAGATTCACTGGCTAAAAGTGTACATACCGAGATCTCAGCAGCAGGTGTGTATAATGTATCAATATTTAAGTCCTTATTAGTATATTGAGCCTAAAAAATAATATAGTATGCCATTAATCAGATAAAAATAGCTAAAGTTTACCTTTTCTAAGAGAGATATGTCATGTTCTTTGATAATTGGGCTTCCAAATGGGTGTACAGGACCCTACACAAAACAGTACCTATAGTTAATATGTTTGAGTTAAATCTTGTGCTTACATCAACTGAACCCTTTTCAGCTAGATTCTGTTGATCATAGTAAGTTTCATGTGACCATACAAGTTGGTACTGCTTCTTGATTTTGATTTGCATATTCTGTTTCAGTACCCCAATCTTCATTTGGATCATTATTGACATGATTAATGCTTAGCAAGTTCTCTTCACCTTCATAGTTACTTTCAAGAATAAAATTTATGTCTCTGTCGTTATCTTGAAATAAAATTTGCTGAAAGCAAAACATCGTGACTAATTTGCAGTGCAAACGGTTTACAGTAATTGCATATTTGAATCAATGTAACAAAATAATGAAACATTTCAATTTTAAACAAAATTGACCACACGCACATTAATAAAAAATCCCATCATATGAAAGTTATTTCAATGAACATGTTTTTATGAATTGAATTAGTGCTCCTATCTGTTGTGGGTGATAATATAGGTAGGTACCTGTTTATATTCACCCAGTAGAAAACAAACCTTGATTCGTTACAATGAATCTTATTTAACACCAATACCAATGACTAATTTAGTCAATGCCAATACGATTAATCAAATGTAAACAAGTGAATATAGCTTTTACTAGGTTTCTAATTTTAAATTATTGAGATAAAAGGA
Source organism: Vesta saturnalis (assembly GCA_036346205.1). Lineage (NCBI taxonomy): Eukaryota > Metazoa > Arthropoda > Insecta > Coleoptera > Lampyridae > Vesta > Vesta saturnalis. The sequence continues at coordinate 343,904 of JARFJB010002055.1, forward strand.
AATTAGAACTTCACTAGCAACTGTTAACTTCAATTAAATATATATATATATATATATATATATATATATATATATATATATATATATATATATGTTTAATCAAGGTTGTTAATCGTGGCTGATTATATTAAAAACAATCAGAAAAAAAAAGAAAAAGAGAAATTACTAATGAACTAGCCAAATCCTTAATGTGCTACAGTGGTGTAGCTCCTAAGTTCTATGGGTTACCAAAAATACACAAACCTATATTGTCAATGAGAACAATTATTTCTTGTATTGAGGCTCCTAACATAAAAATTACAAAGTTTGTAACCAAGATCTTCACAGAGGCTTACAATTTTAATAACTATTACTATGTCACAGATTCATTTGAATTCGCAGAATTCATCAACAATTTCAAACTTCCTCACAGCTTTAAGCTGATTAGTCTGGATGTTGAACCTCTTTTTACTAACATACCTATTAATTTAGTACTTAAAACTATTCACAACCACTGGGCTAATTTTGAATTATGGCTGCTACCCACTAAATTTTTCTGATATATATATATATATATATATATATATATATATATATATATATATATATATATATATATATATATATATCTGTATTGTAAACAATTAATCAAATGTCATCGTTGTGGAGATTTTGAAATTACGGTGATACCTCACGGTGCTCTGAATACATCTAGGTGTGTTGTGTTCTGACGAGACTATTAAACTGCTCCATGGAAGGAGTCAATGTGTATTGTGAGAAATATGTCACGTCACATCACGTTCGTACCTTCAATGTCCCTAAATTACCCAAGACCATTCAGACAGCATTGTATCCCATACAAGTGAGGTGTTTTAACTGTCAGAGTCAAAGACATTCCTATGTTAATTGTAAACACAATAGGAGTATGTGTTCTGTCGGGAAAGAACACCCACATTAAAGACGTCAAGTACAATATAAGAGATTAAAGTGTATTGAAGGTAAGACGGTTGGGGATTTTAGTCACCGCAAATCACCCACTTAACTTCAAATTCCCTAAAGTATCCAGCTTTCGTAAGTCCCAAACCCTTTGTAGTGTTTTAACTTTCAGAGAACTGGGCACTTCTCTACTAATTGTAAACAAAATAGGAGGTGTATGTGTGCGGTAAACTTCCATAAGAAGTGAAGTCGCTATCATTTGTTCTAGCTGTCCAAAGCCGTATAAGGTAGTTACAAAAACCTGTGTAGTATTTAAGCTGGAAATTAAGATTCAAGAACTAAAAGTAGTACATAATTAGTGTAGTTGAACGACCTATTTCCACAGTTTTTGCTTTTTGAGCGCGACGTTTGGGAAGTGGACTCTGCTTCCGTCATCAGGCTTAGTCCTAAGGACTATTTTCGCACTTCAGTCGAATTCATATGTTATATATAATTTTTTCCCAAGCACTTGACTATCTCAGATTCGAACTTGGTACCTGTCTCTTACTAGTCTGACACCTTTACCGCTGAGCCACTGAGTAATGTAATATATATCTTTCAGAACATATATTAAACTTTTTCGTGGTTGCGCAGAAATTTATTGCGCATGTTGCGCCGTAACTTCTTACGCAGGTGTATTGCGCTTAAGCTGTTCGCGCGTTATTGGATTCCATATGGGTTTTATTTCTACACTAGCTTGGCTTATTGGATTTTCTGCTAGAACGATGTATGTGGCTTCTTTGAGTTTCCGACGAGTTGTGTTCTCGTCTTTCGCCACTATCTGTATGTTATCACATTCGATGCGGTGGTCTTCGTTCCAGAAATGTTCGGGGATTCTTTATCTTTCTGCTTCGCCCTTGCTAACGTTGTTCTTATGTTCCTGCGTTCTCACTTTGAATGATCTACTGCTCTCTCCTATGTATGTTCTGCCGCATTCGCATGGTAGGTTGTATACATAATTCTTGGAATTCTGATCTTCATTGTATGGTTTGGTTTTGGTCAGTACTCTCCTAAGCGTTCTGGTCAATTTGAAGGCAGTGCGTATCTTGTACTTGCTGCCTATCCTTCGTGTTTTGTCTGAGGTACCTTGGATATTTGGTATTATCGCTATATATTTAGGTTCTTCTTTTTCGGTTACCCTTTCCCTGTCTAGGTTAGGTGTTATATCGGGGTAGCCATTTTATTTGAGTATTCTAGCGATATTTTCTTTTTCTTTATTCAGGTCCTCTTGTTTGGAGCATATTGTTTTTGCTCTATCGTACAAGCATTTTCCACGCCTAACTTCACGTTCCTGTGGTGAATGGAGTTGTAGTGTAGGTACCCCCCCCCCGTGTGGGTAGGTTTCCTGTATACACTTGTCGTGAAAGTGTTGTCATTTCTGTGTACAAGTACATCCAGCAATGGCAGTTTTTGTTCCGCCTCCTATACCATTATGAATTTTATGATCTAGAAGTTGATTTAGCTTATGCTTACCGTGTTGCCAAACTACGAAAGTATCGTCCACGTATCTAAGCCACATCCTTGGTTTATGTGTGAATTTGGAAGTCTCTTGGTCTTCAAAGTCTTCCATATATATATATATATATATATATATATATATATATATATATATATATATATATATATTATGTCCATGATAAGGATGCCCACTATGGGCATCTCGGAAACGTAAGAGATGGAAGGTCGGTTAAATAGAACAAAAGTTACGCATTTGAGAGGATGTATTTATTGTCTTTGTAGAACTCGAATATCTCTTTTAGTTGTTGAGATATTTAAAAAAAATTGAATTTTCTGATTTTCGGTTTTATCGTTTACCTTATTTGAAGAGCTATCAAGAAAAGAAGAGCTCATTTTCATTGCCACTTTTCTAGCTCATTTAATGCTGTTATTCAGTTTTTGATATAACTTTTCGTTTGTTAGCAACCATCATCAACTTTATTTTTTTAAATACACGAAAAAATTATTTTTGCCATATTTAAATTCTCTCCTTGATTCTGAATTCAACAATATATCACACTTTATATTTTTGATACGTTTCGGATGAGAAAATTCATATTCAATGTAAAACATCGAAAACGTACAGTTAAAACTAATGCTAGAAACATTAGAAAACTGTAAAATTATAATAAAATAATGTTTTCTCATTTTCTAATGCCTGTTGCGAATAAAATAATTCACAAGTGTGTATTTAGTGAAAGTACAATTAATTAAACAGTTAAAATACATCTTCCGTCGTACTGATGCATTTGAAAAAAAGAAGTTGGTTTTGCATTTTATTTACCTACTTGCCATAATTGATTGTCGTCCGTATTACGTTTGTTTGGTGGTTTTGAGTTAATTACATTTTGTGTTTACCTAAAACCAATATGGTAGAAGTAGGTACATTTTTCAAATAATTAAAAATTCGATATACTGACGTGTTACATATTACGTAATTGTTCTGAAGCCGAAATAATGTATTTAAACAAACATCCAGAAAGGCGTCAACCTCACAACCTCGCACATTAGCAGTTAATCAAAAAATCTCGCAAAAAACCTTGCAATGAAGAAAAAGCCAATTCTGTTTTATTGTAACGGAAAATCAAGAGGTTTCTACTAGGTAAATTGAAGAGTCAACTGGCATAGCCCATTCCACAGCCCATTATGTCCTAAAGAAGGAGAAAGCACATCCATATAAATTTAGAATTTGCCAAGGACTTCGAACAGGTGACCCAGAAAGGCGTAGAATATTTTGCGAATGGTATACACGTCAATCTCAAGACAATGAATACTTTTGGAATAAAATAATATGGTCCGATGAAAATATGGTTAATAATAATGGAATATTTAATCGTATAAATGCTCACTATTGGGCAAGAGTAAATCCACGTCTGTACAAAACGGCCAAACACCAACACCGTTTCGGATTTAATATGTGGGCTGCTATATTCGGTACTCGAATTATAGGTCCTCTCATTTACCACGAGTCCTTAAATTCTGAACGTTACCAAATTTTACTCCAAAATGAATTAGAGATAGCTTTGAATGATTGGCCTTTCCAGGAAGTTGAAGGTTGCTGGTTTATGCAGGACGGTGCACAAGCACATAATTCCAAAGTTGTCAGAGAATACCTTTCAGTTAGATTTCCAGAAAGATGTATTGGCACTCATGCAAATGTACTGTGGCCAGCCCGTTTTCCAGATATAACACCTTCTTTGGGGATACATTAAAAATAGCATTTATGGAAACGATATTGAAAACGAAGAAATTTTACTAAGATTAGTTCACGAAGCGTTTGCTAGTATTACTCCCAAATGCTGAAGAATGTTTTAGATGCCCACAGTTAGAAGATGCTATTTATGTTTGGAGAAGAACGGGAATAACGGGAATTTTGAACATCTTTTGTGAGTTTATTATCCTTTAAGATAAATTTGTTTTTTATTTGTCTATCATTTAAAATTACAAAACATAATTTTATAATAATTTTACGGTTTTCTAATGTTTCTAGTATTAGTTTTAACTGTACGTTTTCAATGTTTTACATTGAATATGAATTTTATTATCCGAAACGTATCAAAAATATAAAGTGTGATATATCGTTGAATTCAGAATCAAGGAGAGAATTTACACATGGCAAAAATAATTTTTTCGTGTATTTAAAAAATAAAGTTGATGATGGTTGCTAACAATCGAAACGTTGTATCAAAAATTGAATAACAGCATTAAGTAGATCTAGAAAAGTGGCTGTGAAAATGTGCTTCTCTTTTCTTGATAGCTCTTCAAATAAGGTCAGAAAAAAATAAAACCGAAAATCAGAAGATTCAATTTTTTTCAAATATCTCAAAAACTAAAAGAGATATTCGAGTTCTACAAAGACCATAAATACATGCTCTCAAATGCGTAACTTTTGTTCTATCTAACCGACCTTCCATCTCTTACCGTTTCCGAGATCCCCATAGTGGGCATCCTTACCTTGGACACGGTGTATGATATATATATATATATATATATATATATATATATATATATATATATATATATATATATATATATATATATATATATGCTGACTAATTGGTTGCCAATGTAGGCCTTGTAATTTGAATGAATTGTCTGTATGAAAGGACAAGATTTCACAATGAGAAGTAGGAACTGTAGATAACAATGTTTTACAATTACTAGTCCATTATTGTAGTTCAAATCCCCTTTATTTAGCAACGAAATTCATTCCTTTGGTAAAGTAAAGTGCAGGCTGCTCCTGTTACTATGTCATCAACATAAGCATCAGAAAACAACATTTTAGATGCTCTTGGATAAGCATCATTTTCATCATGAGCGAATTGATTAAGAGTTCTTAATGCACGAAGTGGAGCTAAAGAAACACCATACGTTACAGTTTTTAATCGAAATTCTTGTATAGAATCTGACTGATTAGAATGCCATAAAATACGCTAAAAATTACAACCATCAGGGTTTATCCATATTTGCGGATACATTTGTTTAATGTCCGCTGTAAACACAATAGGATGCAAACGAAAATGTAATAAAATAGTACAAATATTCTCTTGCAATTTAGGGCCAATCAACAAATGATCATTCAGGGATTTTCCTTGCACTGTCTGTGCAGAGGCATCAAATACTACTCGTAATTTAGTAGTAGAATTGTTTGGTTTTACAATACCATGATGAGGTATATAATAGTAATTATTTTTATTTTCAGAGCCCGGACACACAGGTTCCATATGACCAGAATCAAGATAATCTTGTATAAAATTGACATATAATTCTTTAAAAGATTCATCGTTATATAGACGTTTTTCCAAAGAACGGAATCGCCTATAAGCAATGGAATAAGAGTCACTTAAGATTGGTCTAGAACACTTAAATAACAAAGAAACAGTATATCGACCCGTCTTGTCTCATAAATGAGTTTCATTATAAATTCTTTCGCAAAATAGGTGATCCGAGGCAATGGAAATCGTTTCTGGAACGTTTTCAACTTCCCAAAATTGTTTCAGACTATTGTCAATCTCTGGTTCGGAAGTGAGATATGTGTATAAACTACTTGAATTTACTGCATTTATGGTTTTACCCATCAATACCCATCCAAAGTTGGTATTGATAGCTTTAGGCTGGGTTTCCTCACCAGATATGCAACATGATTTTAAAATTGAGGCAAATACGTCAGCGCCTAAAAGCATGTCTATGGTACCCGGAGTATTAAAGTTGGGATCTGCTAAATTTATTAAATCCAAAAATTGCCAGTTAATATTTATATATTGCGTGGGCAATTCTGAACATATTTTTGATAACACCATGGCATCGATGGTTAAGGAAGTGTTAGTAGAAAATTTAGAATTTATAGTAAGTGTAGTAATACCTTTAGAATGTATACTGTGTAAATAATATAACCGTTAATTGACACCGTATACTTGAAATTTTAAGCCACATTTTTGTAAACACCGTTCCGATATGAAATTAGCCTGACTGCCGCAATCTAGTAAAGCTCGTGTGCTGTGGAAATTACCCCAATAATCTTTGATATCTACAAGCCCAGTGGATAATAATGCGACATTATCTTTTGTAGAGTTTGTCAAAGAAACTAATTTTGAATTTTGAGTTTCAGAATTTGATTTAATTTTATCTAAACTATGAGTATTAGGTTTTTTAAAATGTAATAAAGTATGATGTCTACCAGTGCAGTCTTCACATGAAGAATTCGAATGACAATTGCTAGTATAATAATCATCAAGCAGATAGTATCTTGCTTAACAAATACAAATGGATCTTCAGGAGTTTTATCTAAGAATTTAGGACATTTATAGATTAAGTGATTGTTAGATTTACAGAATCGAAAATTTTTGCCGTTAGAGTTAGTATTAACCAAAAGTGATAAAGTTTTTGATGTTGAAGGCTTATCATGAGAATGTGTCAAGATTTCTTCTAATTCTCCCGCCAACTGAATTGTCTCATGTGGTGTTATCCGGGACATATACCCAAAATGTGTTGCACACTAATCTGATCACCACAACTCAAATAATAAGTGGGCGTACGTACGCGTGTAACCAACTCTTAACTGATCCATTTTCACTCATTCCCTTTTACTCAGGCAAGAAGTGGTGTCCAAGGTCTAATGTAAGCCACCATCGTTCTCAGAGCTTCCTTTGCATCCGTATGACTCACCACCGGAATATCCACATGCCTTTCCCTCGAGGCCTGTTTAGCGGACTCGTGGGTCATTACTGGTCAGTTCTGCGGGCTACCTTCTGTTCTACTGAGGACTACGTACTGCAAATGTGACCTGTACATCCAGGTTAATTCCTAAAACGCCGACATTACATTTTAATGGTCACTCAAAAGGCAGAACGTACAAAAACGAACCAGATTTTATCATGGAATGCGACCATTATGCCGAACTCAATATTGGACAATTACACCGAATGTGTGTGACTAAAACGCAAACGAACATTCCGCCAAATGTGTCTATTATGCCGTATTTTAACGTTGGACGCCAAAAGACCAAAATGGCGAATGGATCTCAAGGGAAACATGATATTATTTATGGCACTCAAACTGTCGCTTAAGATAATAAATCCGATCCCTGAAGGGCTAATCGGGGCAGCGTAATGGGGCATGCCATAAGGCTGTATGCCCCAAATATCGTGCACATAGGGGACAGTGTGCATTCCTGAGATACACCTTCAAATCATACAGCGCACCCCACTCACAATTCCGTATGCTCTCCATCTACGTAGATCATGTCGAATCGCGGTGCCAAATTCCTTTTGGTGGATTACAACCGGCATCCCTTCTCTATAGAGATCGGCGGGTCGGGAACGTCAAGGATGGGCCAGAGATCAACCTATCCTGATATATATATATATATATATATATATATATATATATATATATATATATATATATATATATATATATATATTGCTCACTATGGGTGATAGTGGGGAACCCATCGCCATCCCAAACTCTTGTTGGTAGAATTTGTCTTCTACCTGGAAATATGTAGTTCTAATCCATATTGTCAGAAATTCCATTATTGTGTTTACCGACAGTTTCGTGCGTTCGTCTAACATTTCATCCTTTTCCAGCTTGACCCTTAATATAGTTAGTGCCTTATCGGTAGGCACATTTGTTAATAGACTTACAATGTCAAAGCTTACTAGTATTTATTCGTGGTATGGTTGGCAGTTTCTGATGTTTTCCACGAAGTGCTACGTATTCTTGACCATAGACTCGGTTTTCCTCGATAAGGGTGTGATAATACCTAGCAGATTGTGTGCTAATGGGTGAAGTTCTCGAGCTCACAGTTGATCTCAGAGGAATTCCTTGTGAGCTCTTTAGATATGGAAATGGCTTTTCGTGACTAATAATAATGGAAACGGTATCACTCAATTATGGCTCTTGGGCGTTACACTTTGTGCTGCAGCCATCAACGACATTGCCCATTGTAACCCACCAGAGGAATTTGGCACCGCGATTCAACATGATTTACGTAAATGGATTGCATAGGGAATTGGGAGTGGGGTGTGCAGTATGCTTTGAAGGTGTATCACAGGAATGCACACTGGCCCCTATGCGCACGAGATTTGCGGCATACAGCCTTATGGCATGCCCTATTATTCTGCACCTATTAGCCCTACAGGGATCGGCTTTATTATCTTAAGCGACAGTTTGAGTGCCATAAATAATATCAAGTTTCCTTCAGATCCATTAGCCATTTCGGTCATGTGGCGTCCAACGTTAAAATTCGGAACCATAGACACATTTGGCGGAATGTTCGTTTGCGTTTTAGTCACACACATTCGGCATAATTGTCCAATATTGAGATTCGACATAATGGGCGCATTCCATGATAAAATCAGGTTCGTTTTTGTTACGTTCTGCTTTTTTGGCCATTAAAATGTAATGTCGGCGTTTCAGGAATTAACCTGAATGTGCAGGTCACATTTGTAGTATGTAGTCCTCAGTAGAGCAGAATGTAGCCCGCAGAACTGACGAGTACTGACCCACTAGCCCGCTAAACGGGCCTCGAGGGAGAGGCATGTGGATATTCCGGTGGTGAGACATATGGATGCAAAGGCAGTTCTGAGCGTGGTGTTGGGTTACATTAGACCTTGGAAAGCACTTCTCGTCTGAGTAGAAGTGAACGAGTGAAGATGAATCAGTTAAGAATTGTCCACACGCCCACGTACGCCCACTTATTATTTGTTTGTGGTGATCAGATCAATGTGCAACACATTTTGGGTATATGTCCCGGATAACACCACATGAGACAATTTAGTGGGCTGGAGAATTAGAAGAAATCTTGAAACATTCTCAACATATTCGAAACGTCATCAGGTTCTTAAAGGATGCAGGATTATTTCGCATAATCTGATCATCGGAATGTATAGGCCAATGGCCTCAGATGTCGACGCCTGAAACCAAATAAAACAATAAAAAGATAAAATAATAATAATAGGAATTATAATAATAGTAATAAGAGCCGTATGGTGCTCGGCTTTAGAATATCGTCACGGAATCTACTGCCTGTCAGGAGAGGACTAAATAGAGCAGCTGTCCGCTGTCCTAAGTACCATTATATTACAGCACACAATATCCGAATATACACCTTAACCTTAACAAGTAGTTTTCCTTTCTGAACCCTTCGGGTATCACTCCTCCTTCTCTTTCCGTCACCATTCCTAACCGAAAATAGAACAACTCCAATGAAAGTGTAGAAAAACGGAAGCCTCGCTATCTGAGGATCATCAGGGCATGTCTGGGGCTAATTTTGGTCGTGACAACATGCAAACCGTTGGTGGGGGTATGCTGAGGAGGCCGTTATTTAAAAAACCTATAGCGAGTGGAACAACTTAACACACTGGACGTGTTAAGTGGAGTCGCGAATTAAACACTGATATTAGGTGTCAATCAGTGTGTTGGATCAAGTTATAATTAATTAAAAAAGTAGTTTTTACTTCTATTATTATAAACAATTAATATAAACCTAAATTCACTATATATATATATATATATATATATATATATATATATATATATATATATATATATATATATATAGTAGTAGTTGTATGTTGATATTCGTTTTCAAATTTAATTTAATTAAGTTGAATTACACTTTTACTTTCTATCATGATATAAGGGTTATGACCGTACTTAGCGGGAGGACCTAAGCAGAGTGCGAATGTAGGGCACTGTTTAATAATACCGCAACAACGCGACATCGACCTGGTTGAGTGCGTTTTTCAAAAAAGGATTTTGTGATCGGCACCGGTCCAGCGAGGGGTCAAGCACAGTCCTTTATGTAAATACCAGTTACATTGAAGGATCAATTAATCAATTTGTTTATTTTGCCTATTTACAGCCCACTAGTCACTTTATTCTTAAGATTATCAAGAACAGATAATATGACATATAACTGCTAAATAGTCTATGCACCTGTTATGTGCCTAATACTTACTGATGTTGAGATTACACATTTTTATGGTCCTTCGAGCCGGATAATTAATTAATTTAATCCATCATTACGCATGGCTATTTATTAAAAATGAGACAATTTAAATATTACAAATACATTTTTTATACGAGGAGTTTTAAAAACGGCGAAATTGGGAACATTTATCACTCCTTTGCGCGCTACATATCTGCAATTGTTTATCGTTTAACTTTGTCGCCTTTTATATCCTCTTTTGTACTTTATTCATACACGTATTTTAGATATATTTGCTCGTGTATGAGAATTATCTACGTATATGCTTTATCTCCTTAAATTTAATTCCAACAATTTTCAATTTACTTTTAAATTTATTAATTTATTTGTTAAGGTCTGGCTACTGCTGTGTAATCTTTCTAAATACTTAAATAATATTTTGTATTTTATGTAAAGCTGCTATCTTATATATATATATATATATATATATATATATATATATATATATATATATATATATATATATATATATATATATATATATATATATATATATATTATCTCTAGTTTCTTATAGACTAGCAGAATCTATAAATCAATTTTATTCATTCTTTTATAGTTTAAAATACATTTTGTTTGACTTGATTATGTTATAAATTTAAATATAACAAATTAATTCCAAATTTGATAAACAAATTATACTTATATAACATTAACAAAATAGTCGATAAAGTTATTGCTGATTTTATTGTTTTCCTTTAACTTTATTTCATTATGCCACAATTAAGCATAAAAGACGTTACCTTTTTTGGTGAACAGACCATTAAGCGATTAATTCCTATTTTAATTGTAGCTAATCAGGCCTTAAATAATAAAGAGCATCATGATTCATTTAAAAATAAATATAAATTAGTTAACGAGTGGTACACAGAATTGAATACAAATTATTCTAAGATGAAAATTAGCGAAAACGGAAATTTGATTGAATCCCTAGATGAAGTTGTTGCCTGAATAGATGAAATTAATTTTAGCATTAGTGAAATTTATTTAAAAATCTTTAATGAAAATTATACTACTGAGCCTTCTACAGAACCTATTAAAGGTAATGTACGTTTACCTAAATTAGAGTTTCCTCATTTTGATGGTAATTTCAAGAATTGGAATACCTTTAAAGATTTATTTATGTCTCATTCATAATAATATTAACATTTCAGATATTGAAAAGTTTCAGTATCTATTAAGTAATTTAACAGGTGAAGCTGGTCAAATATTAAAAAATATTCCCGTTATAAATGATAATTATAACTATAGCTAGGATAGCAAAATAAAGTCTCGAAAAAGGCAGGCAAAAAGGCAAAAAAAAATTGAAAGGAGCACAAAAAGGCAAAAGTAAGGTAAAAAAAGGCAATTATTTGTAACATGATGTTATCGGAGCGTATTTCAGAGAACTGATTTGTTGTGGTGACAGTACAACAAACTCTCGAGTAAAAGTCCCCTGGTGAATTTCTGAAATTATTTTAAATTTTCTAATGGAGGATTTTTTTGCAAAACAGCTTTAAGTTTATCCTTCACTTTTATTCCTGTTGGTTCGGGGTTTTCGATGTGAGATCCTCTGACTCCTGTACAATTTCTAGGGATTCCACAAGTGTCAGTCCGACTGTTTATAATTTATTTATTAGGTGGGGCAACCACAAGAAATTTGTTTGAATATAGGCTCGTAATACCTTACTGTTGTTTCATCAACGCACGTCCACATAAAATTGTATCCAATTTCTGAGCGTATAGCTTCTGTGCTCTAAAGAAAAAATGACTTGTTTCAATTAATATAATTCACTAATTAATAATTCCTCAACGTCGAATCATCCGGAATCGCTTGGTTTGTATGTTCTTCTAAAAACGACTTAAATATTCTATTTTTTAATTTGTAGAACGGGATGTTTGCAGCAATTAAGGCTTTGCAGAGTTCCCATGAGAAGTCAGATTTACTGGGTCCGCTTTTTGGATTAATGGGTCCAAACCAATTTGACATTAATTGTTGCTTTGCAGTTTTACGATTTGCATTCCCTACGTGCAACCTTGTCTGTAAATGTTGCGTTGCACCTTTTTGTCGCATTAACCTAAAATAAAGAAGGACTATTATGATTTCCCTGCATTAGATATTAATTAACAGTGATATAAAGAATAGCTTTTTTTCATTATCGGACACTAGGCTTGAGGTAAAAGAACTATGAAGAATGAAAATAAAATAGTTATTTAAAACCTTTTACCTGCCATTGTTCGCTTTTTCGAACAATAGTTAACATGCATATTTCTTAATGTTAAATTATAATTACTTGTCTGCATTATATTTTTCCAATAAGTATATGTTATAAGCATCACTCATATAAATTTTCAGCCAATTATTATAATCTGTTGTATTAGAAAAAAATAATGAAATATTCCCTTTTTTAAGATTTTGTACCTGTAAACTTGAAATAAGTCTATGTACTAGTATTTGACCTATATTGCTATAATTTTTATATATTTCTACTAACAATAGTTTGTTATAAACTATTCTCACAAAAAATTTCAACTTTTTAAACTGCCTGAGTCCTATAATCAAGGAAAGTGCTTTGTTCGAAAATGCGAACAATGGCAGGTTGCGGTAGCAAGTAAGACTACCCATGGCGCTTTTATTATCTGACTGTCTAGAGGCCTAGCCGGCGCCAACCGGTGGCTTTAGTTGTTGAAGTATAGTGCCTGCAGTGTTATCACTAGTGTAAACCTTTCTGCGTAGTGTAGTGTTTTATACGAATTTTCTTTTCTTTATAAAAATATATAAATTTGAGTTATTTTAGTCGTGTGTTCTACAATTACTTCTTTTATTTATAAAAATATATTTTATATTTAGCGATTCTGAGTTACCAGACAGTTCTGATGAGGAGTTTGACGTCTGTCAGCTACCACTTGATGAAGATGATCGTGTAACAGACGAAGAAAATATTGATGAAAATGACCTTGGAATTGTTCAGCCAACAGATGTTTGTGGTGAAGTTAGTGTTATAGTAGCATCTGAAAATATCCAAGAACCCAGTTCTCAAGGGTCTATAACTCACAAAGATAAAAAGGTTCAAAAAAAATTACAGGGTGGAAAAAAGAAAAAGACAAATTGGACAAAAAGGAGCGATTTCGATAGTTCACTTGTTTCGAATGATATACCGAAGGTGGGCGACAAATATCCTAATTTGATAAATTTAGAACCAATAGAGTTATTTTTTGAATACATGTCAAAGGAATATATTTCTCACCTGGCCAGCATGACGACAATGTATGCAGCTCAGCATGGCGCATCATTGACAGTTGAATAGACTGATATTGCTCAGTTTTTTGGACTGTTGCTATTTAGTGGGTACCATACAGTTCCAAATGAAGATTTATATTGGAGTTCAGCTGAAGACACAGCTCTACCTATTGTATCATCAGTCATGTCCAGATACCGTTTTCGTGAATTGAAAAAACATTTTCACATAATGGACAACACGACTCTGAATCGCAACGACAAATTAGCTAAAATTAGGCCAATATATGATGAGCTGAATAACAAATTTGTAAAATTTGGAATACTCCATAAGAAAATCAGTATCGACGAATCTATGGTGCCCTACTACGGCCATCATTCATGCAAAATGTTTATTCGCGGAAAACCAATTCGGTTTGGGTACAAGATTTGGATGATGTGCTCTGCAAGTGGCTATCTCTATAAAATGAACATTTATTGCAGCAAAAGTACTAACAGTCCTGAAGAACCTCTTGGTACTCGTGTTGTAAAAAATCTATTCACTGCTGTATATGACCCTTTGCAAGTAGAAGCGTACTTCGACAATTTTTTCACCTCTTATGATCTCTTAGAAAAGTTACGACAAAAAAATTTAAAAGCTACAGGAACTGTACGAGACGGAAGAATTGCTAAATGCGACCTGACTGATAAAAAACAAATGAGTAAACTCAATAGAGGGCATTTTGACTATATGAGTGATGGTCCCGTTTATATTTGCCGCTGGAACGACAACTCGGTAGTCACCATGGGTTCGAACCATCAAACTTATCTGCCATTGAAAACAGCAAAGAGGTAAGTACTTCTAATGTCATATACTTTTTCTTCTGTATTTCACTTCACTTTTATAAATTGTTTTGTAATCATTAGGTATTCTCGTGAAAAAAAGAAAAAGGTTTACATAAGCCAACCCCGTTTGACCAATCAGTATAACGCTGGAATGGGAGGAGTTGATCTGTTAGATAGGATGTTATCCTCCTATCGGCCAAGGCTTCGCTCGAAAAAATGGTGGTGGAATTTGTTTTCAAACGCTCTCAATATGGCTGTGGTTGCAGCTTAGTTGCTGCACAAAGAAGTTCATCATAAATCACCACTACTAATGGACCACCTAACTTTCCGCCGACAGGCTTGTCTATTTTATTATTTCAAAAAGATGGCAAATCAAGTGTAAAAATTCAATAATCGGCAAACCTACATTTTTCTCACAAACTTGAGAAAAAAGTGGGTTTCCATCCGTTGTTAAATTAGAATGTAACTTTGTCCACTGGCTATAGTTTCCGCTTCTTGATTACTTGTCTGCTGGAATTTTTATAATTCAAAGTTACTTGAAATACAATAGATGCACTTCACAAATCACAATGTTAACACGTTCGAAAGTTGTGGCAAACTAACTGAGTCCGTAGAAAACTTTCTGCCGACACTACAGGCCACATCATTAAGTCATAAAAATTAATCTCAAGACAATAATCCTTCTGAAAAATATTCAGCCAGTAACAATTAAGGCAATAAGCCACTAAACCTCTACCTCTAAGTGGTTGGGAATAATACTTTCTACTATTTATTTCTGAAATTTAAAAGGTACATATTTCATAAAAAATTGCTAGTACAAATTTTTTTTAGTTGAAAATTTAAGATCTAAATTTTAATTTAATATTAAATATACCATAAAAAGCACAAAGAGGCAAGAAAAGTAGGAAATTTCCCAAAAAAGGCAGAATTCTAGAAAAAGACGCAAAAAAGGCAAAATAAAATTTGCAATTTGCATTTTTGAAATGCACGCTTTCTAAAACGGATATAAAACTGGGTCTGAATTTTATACTTCCATTTATTAAAAAAGGCAATTTGCCTAACTATCCTAGCTCTAATTATAACATAGCATTTAGCTCTTTACACAAAAGATTTGGGAATAAACGATTAATCGCTACACATTATTGGAATGAACTTTATGTAGTTCCTAGTATTTCGTCAGATTCTCCAAAATCATGAACCCTAATGATTGTAACCTTCAGCGTATTTTATGGCGTTTTAATCAGTCAGATTCTATACAAGAATTTCGATTAAAAACTGTAACATATGGTGTTTCTTCAGCTCCATTTCTTGCATTAAGAACTCTTAATCAATTGGCTCATGATGAAAATGATGCTTATCCAAGAGCATCTAAAATACTGCTTTCTGATGCATATGTTGATGACATCGTAATAGGAGTAGCCTGCACTGAAGATATATTACCTTTACAAAAGGAATGAATTTCTTTGCTAAATAAAGGGGATTTGAATTACGAAAATGGACTAGTAATTGTAAAACATTATTATCTACAGTTCCTGCTTCTCATTGTGAAATCTTGTCCTTTTATACAGACAATTCATTTAAATTACTAGGCCTACATTGGCAACCAAGTTCCGATTTGTTCATTTACAAGGTGTTGCCTCTTACGAGAGAATGCACTAAAAGATCAATTTTATCACAATTAGCAAGAAGGAATTTTGATCCGTTAGGATTCCTATCACCTTCAATATTCATAGCTAAACGTATAATGCAAAGGTCTTTGGGTTTAAATTGGGACGATGTGCCCCCTGCTGATATTGTAACTGCTTGGAATAAATATTTATCCGAGCTGTTCTAATATCAAATGTAAAAATATGTCGTATTATTTCATTTAATAATTTTAACACTTGTGAGCTTCACGGTTTCTGTGATGTTTCAGAATTAGGTTACGCAGCTGTAATTTACATACCCCTAAACCAAAGTGGTGAAATTAAATTATTTTTCATTTTTGCAAAATCTAAAGTAGCTCCTTTGAAAACATTATCAATTCCTCGCTTAGAATTATGTGCTGCTGTCCTTCTTAGTAATTTAATGGTATTCGTAATTAACACTTACAAAGATATGATTTCATTCAATAATATGGTTGCATGGTCGGACTCTACAGTTGTGTTGTCCTGGATAAAATTCTCCGCATAGATGGAAAACCTTCGTGAGTAATCGTGTTAGTCATATACAAGATAATGTCTCGCCCTCTTGTTGGCGTCATGTAAGCACGGATAACAATCCTGCCGATTGTGGATCTAGGGGTCTTTTTCCATCTGAACTTCATGATCATCCACTTTGGTGGACAGGTCCGACTTTTCTTTATGGAGGTGAAGATACCTTGCCGAAACTGTCAGAACTGTGAGAAAGATTTAGAATGTGTAGAAGAACATAAAATTGTATCGCTTACCAACTTACTTGAATTTAATAATTTAGATATTTTAATGGAGAAGTATTCCTCCCTTGCAAAAATATAAAGCATAACTTCTTGCTTCTTACTGATATTTATATAATCTACAGCATCCCTTAGATAAAATTTCGGGATCATTTACTGAAGTAGAATTACATAATTCACTATTATTATTCATTAAAAGAGAACAACTTTCACATTTTAACCATGAAATTGTTAGTCTCAAAAATACTAAACTAACTTCTAAACCTTTTTGTCGCCTCAATCCATTTTTAGATGAGCAGGGTTTGTTAAGGGCGGCAGTAGATTAACTCATTCGCAGCTAAGTTATGACCAAAAACACCCCTTTTCATAACCATCAAATTCCAGACTAACTACACTAATAATCGAAGATTGTTACTTACTTACACTCTGGTTTACGAACAAAGCATTATCTTTTATCTCAAAATTTTTGGATATTATCTGCCCAACGTGTTATTCGACACGTTCGTTGCCTTAGTTGCTGGCGTTATCAACCAAGATTAGTCAAGTCAAGCCGTTTAAGTATGTCGGTGTTGACTATGGCGGCCCCTTTACTATCAGCTGGTTATAAAACTTATAAAAGCTACATATATTTATTTATCTGTTATACCACTAAAGCTATTCACTTAGAATTGGCATCTGATTTGTCCAGTGAAACCTTTTTAGCTGCATCGAGACGCTTTATAGCTCGTAGTGGTCGCTGTACTAATTTATTTAGAGACTACGGCAGAAATTTTGTAGGTGCAAATAAAATTCTATGTAATTTAATCCACCTTGTGCTCCACATTTTGGTGGACTTTAGGAAAGCGGAATTAAATCTACAGAAACGCATCTAAATCGTGTTACTGGAGATCAAATTCTTACTTGGGAAGGATTTTATATAGTTCTTAATCAGATTGAGGCTCTTAAAAATTCCCGCCATCTATGCACTTTAAGCACAGATCCTAACGATTTGCCCGTTTTAACTCCGGGTCAGTTCTTAACGTCACAACCCCTGTCGACTATACCAAAACATGGCTTTAATGAATTATTTGGAGACCAGTTAACTACACAACGAACTCTAGAAAAACTTCATTTATACAGTGATGCTGCTCTAACCATCGATCTTAATATCCAGTTAACTTATTATCTAGCAACTAGAAGACGAAGGAACAAGAACAATCATCTTCTACCTAGACGACAAGGCTTGACGTGGACATCGACAAGATTAGTGTCAAAGTCGATCTCATTGGCCATTACCTACAGCGTTCAATGAAAATGTTCAGGAAGGTAACAGCAATTGCAAGCCCAGCGGGAACCCATAAAATTGAATTCCTGGAACTTAAAGATAACCGTAGACCGCAGTGCAACGAACTTGTGAAAAGAAAGTAACAAAATCGGAAATAATTTTTCAGGAAAATGGAATCCTCGGATCAAGACTGAGTTTAGTCTAACGGCGCTAAGGAAAATGATGCGCAGAAATTTAACTACTGGTGTTTGATTTGGGCAGAGCCTAAAGGATTCAGAGGAAATGCTAAATGGCTAGATGAAACTGAGCAACACAGCTTCCAAATCGAAAAAACATGGTCGTAGAGCAACTAACGATCCAAGGCAGCAACTGAAAGTAACCTTGACCAGATAAACTTCACAAGTTTGGAATTAAGCATTTTCTAGCTTCCTTCG
>JARFJB010002055.1:367500-370000 GCA_036346205.1 Vesta saturnalis
ATGAACGTATAAAAAGAGATTGCATATACCAATTTTTACGACACAGAGCAGTTGTACGAGAGGATACAGATAGACCTGATTTAGGCTGACAGTTCTGTCCGGTGTTGTCAAGCATTTCTGGCATTAATCATTTGACATAACATAACTTAAATTTTAATATTGTGATAAAATAAACATAACCCCTGAAGCTGAGATTTGACAGTTGTCAAACTTTTAGTTTTCACAATCTGACAACATCCACGTCCTCTGACAGTATTAATATTAGTGACGCAACTGCTCTTACTTGTGAAAATTGCTATAGTAATCCTAAAAAATTTTAATTATAATTATTTTAATTTCCTTTAATTTATGTTAGCATCTAGATGTCTATGAACCTCTGTCATGAAGTTTTAAAGATCTGTTTGACATATAATATTGTTTTTGGGTTTACAATGCTGTCTATTTTTGTCATGACTAATGAGCTTCCTATAAGAGATGTATAATTTTCCCGAAAAAAATATTATTAAAATTATTTCATTTCTTTAAATTTGTATTTTGTAGGTTGCAAGTTCGCGTGATGTTCCAAACCACATATTTATTTTTTCAAGTAAGTTTTAAGTTTCTGTTTATATTTTATTACACGTAATTCCTTCTTTAGCGTACTCATGTTCAAATGTTGTTTACTTCTTAGGCGACTTATTTTACATTAACTACCAATATAAGTTTTGTTCTTATAAGTTATTACATATCTAAGCCTTATTTCTTAGCTTTCCGACAACCGTAAAGTGCCAATTCTTGGCTATGATTACTTTAATTTAATTTTTAATTTGTGTTATTACTGGTAAATATATGTACATTTCGTTGGTGTCTTTTAGGCATTACTTTTTTTGTTTTTGCGAGCGGATGCACAGCGTAGTCTATTTTAGGTAGAATCAAGGGTTTATAAAGTTTGAGTAATACATCCTTATTTGCACCTCAATTTGTGTTAGCGAGGGAGTTCTTAATATTGATACCACCTTTCCATTCTATTTTAAGATTATTTTTGTGTGGGTTCCATCTCAACGCTTTGTCTATAGTGAGCCCTGTTAACTATTCTTTCTAACGTTTTTGCGATACAACTCGTTAAAGATATGGGGCGAACGCTTCTGGTACACGTTTTGTTGCCAAATTTGGTTGTATACATCTAGTAACCTTCCCTTGTGTGATACAGAAAATTCATTTAAAAACTTACACGGCATGTTATCCGGACCAGGTGGTAATCTACGTGAGTTGCTTAATGCTTCTTGTAGCTCATCCATAAGTATGGAGAAGTTATAACTGGATTCCTCGGTTTCTGAGCTGTACAATGGCAATCCTTGATTATTCATCAACCGTATGAATTCCGAGTCATAGTGGGAAGAGCTGCTTGCTCTTTGGAATGATTCGGCGAGTATGTTTGCCACATCCCTCTGGTCTGTACAGATATGGTTATTTACTCTTAGTATTGTGGGTGTTGTTTCTTTCCCTTGTATTGATTCAATTTTTTTCCATAACATAGTTGGAAATGTTGTATCAATATTAGGCACAAATCTTCCCCACGAGTCTCGTTCGCTTTCGGACTATGGCTCGTTTTTCTTTAAATGCTGCCATATTGTTCTGTGTGGGGTGCTTTTCAAACTTATTTAACGTTTAGTTTTTTTCCTGAATGCTTTTTTATTGCGACATTCCGCCACGGGACACGGGTCCTCAGAAACGTGCCAACAGATTTGGGAACACTTACAGAGGCGGCTTTAATAATCGCGACAGAAAATGTGTGCACGGATATGTTTATATTTTGGCCAACAGCAAAATTTTTTAGGTTCGTCCGGAACAAAGGCCAGTCAGCTTTCTGAGGCTTCCGTTTCCTTGTTGTCGCAACTCGATTTCAATACCAATAGGTATGTAGTCAGAGTGTACAAGATCCATACGGGAAGATGTACTAATTGAGGTGTACAAATAGTTACGTTAATTGCAGACAGTTTATTTGCCCTAGAGTTAATAAATGTCCCTTTGCCCGTGTTTAAAATAACTAAATCATGCTTATTTATAATTGTTTCGGTTATGCGTCCTCGGGTGTCTGGTTCCTCAGAGCCCCATAATGTATTATGTGAGTTAAAGTCACCGACAGTTAAAAAGGGTGGTAGCAGTTGCCTCACAACGTTTTGGAATTCCCGTTTGGTCCACGTGAAATATGGAAGATAAATGTTACACAAGGTGAGCTTTATTGGACATTTTAAAACAATCGCTGTCACCTATAAGCTTCTTCTAATTTTCACTAGTGTGACAGGGATGTTTTGTTAAACTAGTGTAATAACACTTCCTTTTGAACGGAATTGCAGTTCGTCATACGTTCTAAAACACTTGTACCAGTTCAAGGCAAAAGTGTCTTCGCTTTTGAGGTGAAATTCTTGTATACATATACAATACGGGTTGTACTCTGATGCCATTATTTGAATTTCAGGGTAATGTGCTTTGCACGCGTTGCAATTCCATTGTATTACGG